>CAJUYH010006239.1:0-20730 GCA_910591685.1 Galerucella tenella | reverse complement strand
AAAAAAAAAAAAAAAATGAATAAAAAACCGTTAATTGAGCACGCACGAGATTAATTGAGAGTTTAATTAAAAAAATAGAGAGAAAGAAATTGAATTTCTTTTTTAATTATTTGGAGCGTGTTCAGCGTATGTGTTGTCCTCCTCATCCAAGTATTATATCATTAATATTGAATAATTATGTTATGAATATATTGCAAATAATACACATAAAAACAAAAACAAAACAAGTAATATTCGATAATTCGTAATGTAAGAGAATAAAGAATTGAACAAGAAAAAAAAATATAGCTTTAAGACATTTTGTGAGTAAAAATTGAGTAAAACTGAGGGGAATAATTGGGATTGAATTTTTGCAATAGCGATGGAAAAAATTGCAATAATGAAATAGATGATGGAAACCGAAGAGGATCAAAGCTTTGTATTTACCTAAAAACAAAACCGCAGCCACATGGAATATATCAATAATTTCCTTTCCATATTTTTTTGTTTTTATAAATATTCAAGGATACACAACACACAACTAAATGCTTTTATTCACCCATCACTTTTTCTTTATTGTATAAAATTGAATGAATTTGATAAATCAAACAAATTTAATAGCAATCGCAATATCATAAAATTTCAATTGATAACAATTTAACTTTTGACTTTTTAAGTCAATTGTCAGAATCATAAATAAACTAAAAGAAACTGTAACTCAGTAAGTTTTACTGTAAAAGTCTCAGTCGAATGAATACTAAAGAAAAGCATAATACTAATAATAAACTGATTAAAAAATCTCAGTATTTCAACTGGTATCACAATTAATTTTTTTTTTCTATCAGTTATTTATCATATATGTAAATTCGATAATATATTTCCCTTCAACATTGCTCATTAATTAAAAACAGTGTCAAATCCACCCAATAGTTTTAAATCGCAGATTTAAATATAAACAAGAATATTGGTTTTTTTCTTTGTGCTCTACACAATAATAGTATTATGTGATGAGTTGCTCGGCCGCGCCATATTCAATCTCTTTGGACTGTCCTTTGTCAAGTCATTGTCATTGCGAGTTGGACTCATTAGTGTCTTCTTGGATGCCCACCTGTTATCCACCTGCTTAAGAATTCCGTTGAGAGGACACCCAGCTCCTGCTGTAATTGGAGAGATACTAAAACTCTGAGTTCCATGGCCCTTAAATGTACGACGTGGTGATCTTGCATTTTTTGTATCTGTATTGCTTTTATTACGTCTGGTAGACTTCAATTTAACGCTGCGTAACATGTCAAGCGATACCAGAGGTCCACGTGGCGTTTGCACATTATTCATTGGATCATTTTCCTATAATTAAATACATGAATATAGAAGAGGGGAAAACCATCGCAATAAAAGTAAATATAAATAATGGATAAAATATATTTATAATTATTCATATTCTTTCATATTTTACCTTGTTTTTTTGAGGTGCTTTTTTCAATGTTACTTTCTGAAGATCTTCAACAGTTATTACTGGTCGAATACTCGTTAATGGAGTTGAACATTTTCTCGTTGATGTTGGCGAAATTCGATTGCGATTTTGACATTTTGGAGTTGCAGTTAATGAAAGAGGAATTGGCGGTGGTGGAGGTGGGGGCGGAATTCCAGATACCGATTCATTAATTTGTGATAGGGTTATTAGTTTAAATTTATCATCCAATTTCCTGGATAGGACGGTCAATTCTCTTGAAACTGCATCATCATTATTCAGAAGTTTGTTGCTGGTATTTTTAAAAAAATCAAATTCAGTTTTCAATACTGAGAAAGTCTTTTTGTTCAACACATGAACCTACACCGTGAAATTTTATTTAATATTGATGAATAGAAAATATAGATATTGAATTTTTCATTAATTAATTATTACCTGATTTAATTCTTGTGCCATGTTATTGAATTTTGCAGTGAATAGCGACAACATTCTCTCATTTTCAGCGCGAATAATCGATGTTATATGACATACCTGCTCGTTGGACCCTTCATCACCTCGTATTGTTGTGGATCGTGGAAAAAATAGCACAAGTTGGCGAAATCGTTGATAATTCTGTAAATAAATAGCTATAAATCAATAATTTTACTCTAATCAATGAACGAGTAGATTATTTTGAATATATGGATATACTACGGTTTTGATTAATTGAAATATTCGGTTTGACAACGAATAACTAAATCTATAGCACTTAGTAAACGGTATTTTCCACCATTGGAATTTAAATGACACATTGCTATTCATCCAATTATTATGGTAGGAAATCGAAGACTCATCTATTGACACGTGTGTCTCAATTTTCTGTGACAGCAATTATATGTTAATAATTAAAGTATCAATATAAACAAATGCATATATTAAAAACCTTACAGCATTATCATTTCTATTATTTTGCGAATCGAGAATTATATTTTTTAATGGTGATATGTCCCCCCCGTCAGATTGTAATACATCATTTGATTCCAAATTTACATTGTCTATTGATTTTTTTGATGGCAACACTGATGATGAACCAATGTTTTGATAATAAAATGGAATCGTCCCATTATCATATTTATTGTAGAGATTTCTATTATTGACGCAACCAGGTATTTGTTGTTTTGTATCAATGTTTATAGACATTCCATAATTCAATTTTATTAATTCGGTTTGTTCTGAAGTAAGCGATGTTTGTTGGGATAATTTTGAATGATACAAATTGCTTTTAATGTCATTAATTCGTCCATCATTGGTATGATTTTTCCCATATGTATCATCTATATTTGAAATGTCCTCGGGAATGTCGAAATTCAATTTAAACTTTGGAATTCGTGGAATAAATTTTGGACTCAACAACTCTTGGCAGGGCAATCTTTCACCAGAATTGCACAACATAGTCTCAGGAAATTGTTCATCATTGCATGTAAAATTCATGATTTCATTACCGCATTCCTGTCCAACTTCATCAGCTAATGTAAATGAGTTCAGATTGGAAGTTCGTATAACTTCTGTGTAAATTCCAGCATCTTCAAATTTATTGACTTCCATGTTTACGTATAATCCTTCGAGAACTCACCGTTATAATCGACAACACTAAAAATTCGTTGTGTATAAATTTTAATGTTAGTCACCGTGGGAAAACATTAATAATTTAATGTAGATTTATAATTGCAGCGGATTGATATTACTCTCGGAATTCCCGTCTAAATACTGACGTGACACTACTAACATTTGTGTGTAGCTAAATTCAATTCACAGAATTATGTTCCTATATATCTGATGTCATGTATACAACTTTTGTTTTGAATTTTCAATACATTCTCTGCCGTTACACAAACTAAAGGTATACAAATAAATAAATGAGCAAATACATTCATTATGCAGAACGCTTCCAATGTCACATTTATTTATTTCACATTTTCTATTCAACAATAATTTAATTCGTACTAATTTCATTAAATGCGGAACTATTCTGCTCTGCGACAAATTTTTAACGGGGAATTAAATTGTTTTCTGCACTGATATATCTTGTTCAATTGTATAATACGTGAGACACTTGCGAATTCATCACATATTTAACATTCTATTTGATGGTAATGTCGTTTTTTATTTACATAATTTCTTCTTGTTCGATTCTACTTCTTATTTACGAAGTCCTCGCCCTTTTGGATATTCTTCTTCAGCTCGGGAATGGCAGCTTTAAGCAATTTCTCCTCGAATGCACTGAGTTTACCAAGACCCAAATTTTTCTCTACTCCATTTTTCTAAAAAAAATAAACAATAATATATATACACATGTATGAAGATAAGTATTTTGAGAATAAATCATTTCCACAGCAAAAGCCAGATCATTGCATATTATAAATAATTTAAATTTCTAATACAAAAACTTACGCCAAGAAGTACCGGTGTTGAGAAATACTTGGCTTCAGTGACATTGGATCTGACGTAAGAACACTCAACGATATTTTGTTCGCCATTAAGTGCTTTGATGAGAGAGAAACCAAATCTAGCACCGGCATACGCCATTGACAACGTAGCTGAGCCAGTACCAGCCTTAGCTTTAACAACTTCAGTTCCAGCCTCTTGAATTCGCTCGGTAAGTGCTTTTAATTGATCATCAGGGAATGACACACTCGGTTTAGCTTGTGATATTACCGGAATTATTGTTATACCACTGTGACCACCAATGACTGGCACAGATACTTTTTGTGGATCCAAACCCTGCAATAACATCATTTTAATTAACAATAAAATTAGTTTTCCCTATTTCAACAAATATATTGATTGATATTAATATTGTTGCTATGTGCGTTGCAATGTTCAATAATTGTACATATTCCTTAATTAATGAACGTTATCTTGCGGATAAATATTGCGTAATACGAAATGGCACACGTTTTCAACACTGTTGATTCATTTATCCAATTAATTTACCTTAGCTTCGCCGATGAAAGCGTTTGACCTAACAATATCCAATGTAGTTACACCGAAAATCCTGTTTGGATCATATACACCGGCTTTCTGAAGAACTTCACTGGCAATTGGTACAGTGCTGTTGACCGGATTGGAAATAATTGCGACAAATGCTTTTGGCGCAACTTCAGCAATGGCCATTGCTAAATCTCGTACTATCGATGCATTTGTATTGAAAAGATCATCACGTGTCATTCCAGGTTTGCGCGGTACACCAGCAGGAATAATTACTACCTGAAAATAAATAAAATTTATTTTTCCCAATTTTTACAATACATTCAAATTAAAAGACAAGTGGTAATATCCAATGGATTTACTTGAGCACCACGAAGAGAGTCCTTGAGTTGTTCAGGGCCAGTGTAACCCTTCACCTTCGAGTGAGTATCGATGTGCGACAAATCAGCCGCAACACCAGGAGTATTTACAATATCGTAAAGTGATAATTCTGTTACCAATGGTGATTGCTTGAGAAGAAGCGCCAATGGCTGTCCAATGCCACCAGAGGCACCCATAACCGCAACTTTGGCATTGCGCTAAAATATATTAAATTAAAAAATTAAATATAATTTATTCAACTTGAATGAAAGTATTTGATGTGTTCAGATATTGAATCTAGAAATCATTGAGATATGAAATATTGATAAGTGAAATACCGCCAACTATTTCATTCTATTCATACAGTAATGATATTAAAAATAAGAATAATAATAATAATAATAATGAGTAGTGTTTAAAATCATTGCATAATGCATTGATTTAAATTGGTACATTCGAATTTTAAAAGGATGAGTCAGATATATGAATGATATGGGAATATAAAATAATTTGAAACATGCGAAAAAGGAAAAAAACTTATTATGTACAGCGTAAATTACAGGTTGCCCATACACATAATGCAATACGGGGAATATGTAATTATATGACAATGATTATCCTTACTTGAGTGCTGGTTGACAATTGTTTGGCTCCTTGTTGAGCAATACTGATGGTTGGTTTGACGAAACGTGGCAACATTTTTGCTTTATTTAATTGAGAGGCAGAAAAAAAGAATTGGAAATTTTTGAGCGTGCTCTACTGCCGAATAGCCAATAACCCCTAAATGACACCGAACGACCTTTTTTGATACTTGCTCAGCAGATCACACACACACTTTTCGCTTTAAACCAATCATAAAAATGTGTGTGGCGTGGGCGTAAAACGTAATATGTAACCAGTTATT
Organism: Galerucella tenella; assembly: GCA_910591685.1. Taxonomy (NCBI): domain Eukaryota; kingdom Metazoa; phylum Arthropoda; class Insecta; order Coleoptera; family Chrysomelidae; genus Galerucella; species Galerucella tenella. The sequence continues at coordinate 15,052 of CAJUYH010006239.1, read as the reverse complement.
TCAGGTATATTTTCATGAAAATATTGCCGCGTTAAAACGCACATTTCTCATTGGTGTCCGCCATTTTATAATCAGTCCGCCATGTTTGTCCACCTGTGACCAATACAAAATGTGTGTTATGACGCGAGCGATTGCATGAAAACATAACCAAATTTCAAACAATCAATGTCGTATAAATAACATTAACTCAATCTATAATCCATATTTCTCTATTCAAATAGAATATTTAACGCATCATTACTAATCGCACCAGTTAACAAACACCAAATCACAGTCCAAAAAATGACATCAAATATTATTTCACAATTTATATTTTATATACACACGTATATATATAAAACTACAAAAAAAAAGTGAAAAGATAATTCAATTTAAGAGTTCCTATATAGGTATGTCATATGAATTATAAATATATATCTACCATAGAATATATTTATATCTATACTTATATATAAGTGACAGAATAAGCTTAAAATGTATCGACAATAATAATTGGATTCAGCAGGATTCAGTGTATCACTCGTAATTCTCTTTCGAAATACACTCATATATATGAATATGTACATATAAAATATAGTGTGCGTGTGTGTGCACACGGACCTACATCACCACACACCTTTCTCCTATCATTATATACACAATATATACATATATGTGCACAACAGTTTCAATAAACGGTTGCAACATATGTGTATTCGTTCGTTTATACAGTGGTGTATACATATAGCTGGTGCTGTTTTGCCGTTATATTATATACCTTGCAATACCTGTCTATCTAACTATCAAGAGTAAAAACGAAAAGAAATAATCGTGTATACACGCTTCTCATTAAGTGTATTTGTGGCTGTATGTGTGGTTATGAACGCGCGATGCCTCTGAAGAAGCAATCGTGAATTTAACGGATATACCTGCTCGAAAAAAAAAAAAAACGAAAAAAAATTCTGTATAATTGTGGATGTCTACTCCAGTGCTATGGCTGCATAAGCTTGCTTACTCACCAGCCGCATGGTTTGTTGCGAATATATATCTAAAAGTTTTATAATCACTTATATGTATATAGATAGATAGATAGATATTTGGCATCTATTATCTTCATACAATTGATGTATATTAAATATATTTTTAATATATATTCATTGAAGCTTGTTCAACGTTACTTGAATCTATAAATATAACGTAAATATTATATTGTTCTGGCTAATTTAAATGATTGATTGTATGTATTTATTATTGTTTAACAATTGCACTTGGACATTATTATACAAATTCAATTGATTGTGCTATTGTTCAATTATAATTCAAATACTATTAATTGTTATTGTTTTCATTCATTCGTTGCTTGTTTAAATTGTAAATTTGGTGTATGTTTGTGTGTATATATTATGGAAAGTGTTTGGTTATGTCGACGTGGTCCGTCGCACAAACATCTGAACGTATGGTAGCAAATATATATACACACACACGCTTTTTTGTTATTCATTTTTTTTCTTAACCAGCAGATAATGATACAACTCGCACAATTGTTACATATTGTTTTCGTGTGCAGAATAATGAATGATAATTTTATTGTCAAGTTGATATTCCAATTGGAGATATACTGAAATTAAACTCGCCAATTGACTATTTTTCTATTCAATTTATATTTAATTATAAAATAGAAATAATGGTATGACATATATATATATATATATATAAATTATTTTTTCGGGAATTGCAGAGGTTAATAACGCAATGGCAGAGCGGCAACAGACGCCTTCTGACTTCAAGTGTATGCCATTGGACAAAATAATTGAGGCAATGACTGCAGATTTAGAGAGTACCAGTGGACATTATGCGCATTTTGGTCCGTCGCAAACAATGCCATCAAATTTAGATGGGTATACACGTCAACACGATCGTGATTATATGGCAACGTCAATGAGAAATCAAACGATGCATCAAAACACCGCGTCAATAAATTCAATATCGCAATCAATGTATATGCAGGATGCGCCAGCAACATACAATGCAAATAATACTGGTGAACAAATTTATTTTCCACCACAAACAGTTAATCATTTAGGTATCAATGAGAATAATGATTTGATTGGGACAATTGATGTTGGCGGTGGCAATTACATCAATGTAATATATGGTAATGCCTCACAAATTGTTGCTGAACAGTGTGGCGTGACCAATATGTCATATAATAATCATCAAGGAATTATAGATCGAGAATATGGACTTTTTAATGAACAACGCATACCTGTTCAACATAATAATATACCGCATCATCAGAATACAAATGGTAAACAGCTTATTGATAATTTGGTAGGGAATTGGGTGCCCAATCAATCGGGAACTTATAGCCCATTTGGCGGATCATTGAATGTAACATCAACATCATCTAATGCTACATTGGATAAAAAAGAGCAAGATGCATTGCCAAAAGCCGTTGCGGAAATTCAACCACAAAAGAAACATCGAATTGTGGCTGAGGTAAAGCCAATGAGACCGTCATATTCAGCTGTTTTGACAAAATCACCACCACCGCCATCATCATTGTTGAATTCGCCACCGACCAAATTGCAATCTGATGCTATTGCTAAAAAGGTATCGGGTAAAAATTCAAAGAATAGAAATAAACCGAGTTCATTGAAGCGACAAAATTCGTCCGGCAGTGACGAGCATGGATCGCCAAAAACTCAATTGCCAAAAAAATCATTGGCAGCAAATAATACAAATTTACCGAGACGCTGGGTATCATTGGACAATCTTGATGTACAAAGTGAATCAAATGACATCAATACATTTCATAGATCTGAACAATTTGAAAAACGTAAAAGTACAAAGATACCGAAAAAAAATGAAACATTGAACAATAGTAAGATACAAAATGGCAATGTTAAATCATCAGTTAATACTCAAAAACGACCAATTCAAATAAATAATAATTTGAATAGTGCTATGGGTATTAATTCATTGGCAATGACGGAGAAAATGGAAAAAAATCAACAGGCCAATAGTAAAAATAATAAAGATGATAAAAAATTGATTAAAGAAAAAAATATAAAACGCTCGCATGCTGAAAAAGCTCAGCAAATAAAGAAAGGTCAAAAAAATCGTAAACGTGATAATAAAGAGTCTCCAATAAAAGATTTATTCAAGAATATGAATAAATATGCAAATCGTTGGAGTAAAATTGGTTTAAAAATTTTTTACTGGTTACTACATCTTATTTCTGATGTAGTGAGTATGAGTACGAATCTGGTCATTCAATTTATTAAGTGTATGTGGTTTCACAGTATATTATATATGAAATACTCATGGGTTTATGTAGCGTCAGCATTTTCAAAAATACGCATTTTAAATGCAATGGGAAAAAAAGTTGACAACTGGTTTGGCAATAGTCGTTTTGCATTTTGGCGACATATAAAAAAATCAACAAAAACAGAAAAAGAAGAAAATACTAGTTGGATACAGGGTGGATTGGAAACAAATATTGCATTACCAAGTACTGGCGAGGAGGCAATGAAACGTTTATTGGCATGCAAAGGAAAGGATCCATACAGTATACTCGGTGTAACACCAACATGCTCTGATGATGATATTAAAAAGTATTATAAACGTCAAGCATTCTTAGTTCATCCTGATAAAAATAGTCAACCTGGTGCTGAAGAAGCATTTAAAATTCTTGTTCATGCATTTGATATAATTGGTGAACCGGTAAATTCTCCCTTTATTATCAACTCATTAAATTTGTCTCGTGTTTTCCAATAAAACGGTAAATTTTTAGGAACGACGACAGGCATTCGATCAAACCCGGCAAGTTGAAGCAGCATGGGGTGAATTGAGCGATTTATTGTCACAGTTACATCGAAAAATGGAACAAGCAGCAAATACAATAAGATGTACAAATTGTGGTACGAGACATAAACGTATACCAACCCAACGACCATGTTACGCTGCAAGATTTTGTGCCCAATGTAAAATTCGTCATAGTGCAAAAGAGGTAAAATTAATAAAACAGATTGACTGTAATTTTCTTCTTTCCATGAAATATTAAATTGTACTTCAATTAAATTCTTATTTTCAGGGAGATATTTGGGCGGAATCGCGTGTAATGGGATTTTTCTGGCATTACTATGCCTGCATGGAGGGTGCTGTCTATGATGTGACTGATTGGGCTGCCTGCCAAGCTGGTAATCTTAAGCATCTTCGAGCAAATACACATAGCGTTCAATACAGAATTGTTTTGGGTCATCGTCCATCAACTCAGACAGCGTCTAATGGCGGTGGAAGTAAAAAACGTCAGCCGGCAGACACCACTGCTACGTAAATATCCTCCATTCGTTTCATCAAATTTAACAACAAAAATATGTGTTTATTTTACTTCACCATTGTTCACATTGTTATTCATGATTTTTTTTTTCTTCATTCCAGTGACGCCGATCTTGAAGATTTTTTGAATACTCTCTATAATCACAATAAACCTGGATCTTCAAATAATAATAATAGTAATAATAATAATAACAACAATAATAATAATAGTAATAATAATACCACTACTACTTCTAATAATACTACTACTTCTACAACAGAGCAAGCATCAACGAAAAATGATAATCGTCGACGCAAAACAAGACGCAAGTGAACGTAATAGAAAAAAATCCTTTTTCATTTTTTTTTTCTTGCGCGCATTTTTGATCTCTTAATAAAGCAGAGTGCACTTTGTATCATTGTTGGCTAATAATGTATCCTCCAATCTTTGGATTTTTACATTGATTATTATTATCTCTTAATTTTTTTTATCCCGCGGCTTTCAAGCATTATTGTTAATTAATTACTAATTAATTGTTCATCAGCATATACAAGTGCGTGCACATATCTATACACATATTTACATATATATATACACACAGCCACAGACACATACGAAATGTTATTGATAAAGCAATGTAATATCATATGAGTCGAAAAAAAAGTTAGGTGTATCTTTTTTTTTTCCTCATCAATCAACCATATAATTAATAAACCTGAATTTGAAACCTCTTGCATTCAAATATATCTATTGTAAAAAGACTATTAGTATTCTCATTTATACCTTGCTCAACGTCCCATTATTCAAAAAGAAATATATATATATATATATACTTAGAAATTAAATATATATATATTAAGAAATGATAATGAATAGTATAAAACAAATTTATTGTGATGACAATATATAAATATTAAACAAAAATTATATTTTAAATGGTATATTAATCATGTGCATTGTCCCAACATTCCTTCCAAGAATGCAAGTGCATCGATATTGTCAATAGCCTGTTCCAAATCTTTCTTTTGCACTGTTTTCTTTTTTGCTTGAACAGTGAATCTATAGGACTCTTTAGCAACTGAATCAATAAATAATTCCTGAAACAAAGATCAATTATATAATGTGAAAAAACACAATATTTAAATTATTCTATAACTTTGTGAAATTATTACCGTGGATTTGGCGATGAGAAAAACTGCTTCTTGATTCATCAAATTAACATCTGGATCCATTTTAGCAATTGTGCGAACTCGTCCAATAGGCAATTTCAATAATTTTTCCTTTTGCTCTTCATCAATTTGTGGAATACTTTCAGTTTTATCTTGTGACTCTTCATGGGACTCATCATCTTGCAAATCAATTGAGACATCAGCCTGCTCCAATGTTGGCGACTCGTCAATTGTTGATATATTCTCCATTAAAATGAATCAATTCTAGTGACTCTGTGAGAAATAAATCAACAATTTAAATATTATTTTCAACAACACGTATGGATTGATTTGAATTTTTATTATTGAATTATCACATGACAAATTTCAAGTGTAACTAAAACTAACCTCTATCTTTCTCTATCTCCACACGTTTTACATGTAATATAAACAAAAATATGATAGTAAACAGAGCAGCAATCTATATATGTAACGTTGCAAATTGGTAGTGTGTAAATACAACGTCTTGTATTAAATTTATTGGGATGTACACAGAGCATCAAATTGGGCCAATGAAATGGGAAGTTTGAATAGAAATTGTTCTTGTGCCGCGTTGTGAACACACCGCTTAAAATTCTCTTTTATTTTTTTTTTTTACCCCACACACTAGTGCGGCAGCACGAGAGAAAAGAACCCGCCCTACCTCACAGTGTAGTACACATATATATATATACATACACACAAATAGTGGTGGTGCCGGTTATATTTTAGGTTAAATATATTACACAATTTTTTCTATGATTTAGTTGTAATTGTAATTTAGTGTTTATCACAATGGACAATAGAATTACAATATATGATCCTGATGAGGATGAGATAAATAATGGAATATTTGATGATATTGAATCGGGCGAATGGATTAATGATGATCCCAATTATGATCTTGATGAGATGAACAATTTTTTTCATAGAGTTGACTCCGATCAAATTATTTATGAAGAGAAAAAAAAACGGTGTAAAATGATTGGTAAATATGTGATGGGTGATTTGCTTGGTGAGGGTAGTTACGGTAAAGTTAAAGAGGTTCTTGATTCGGAGAAACTCTTTAGGCGAGCTGTCAAGATATTAAAAAAGAAGAAACTTCGTAGGATACCAAATGGTGAACAAAATGTACAGAGGTTTGAATTGTTTTCATTGCTAATATTACAATTTTTCCACAAACATCAATAATGTAAATAAATATTTGAAACATCCATTCAATTATATTTATATATATTGTGTGGCAATTATTGAATGATGTAATTTCATATATTTTTTTTTTCATGTGCAGAGAGATACAATTATTGAAAAGATTGAAACATAAAAATGTAATTGAACTAATTGATGTATTATACAACGAAGAGAAAGAGAAGATGTATCTAGTTATGGAATTTTGTGTTGGTGGACTTCAGGTAATAAGCAAAATACATAAATTGTGTCAATTCAACGACGTATATTTATATATTAAATTTAGATATTGTGTACTCATTAGATTATTTCTAGGATATGTTAGAGAGTGCGAGTAACAAGAAATTTCCTATATGTCAAGCACATGGATATTTTACGCAATTAATTGATGGAATGGAATATCTACATAGTAAAGGAATTATTCATAAGGATATAAAACCGAGCAATTTATTGCTCACCCTAGATGGAACATTGAAGATTAGTGATTATGGTGTTGCAGAGGTATGAAATGATTATTTTTATTCGCAATTAGTAATGAAAATAATATTTTCGTGTATTGCGTACAGGCTCTAGATATATTTGCTAAAGATGACACATGCACAATAGGACAGGGTACACCGGCATTTCAGCCACCTGAAATAGCAAACGGTTGTGAAACATTTGCGGGTTTCAAAGTTGACATATGGAGTTGTGGCGTTACATTGTACGATTATGAATATTTAAAGATAAAATTTATATTTTTGTTTTAACATAATAGTAAAATAATTTTTTTTTGGTTATATTGCAGATATAATATAACAACGGGACTTTATCCATTTGAGGGTGATAATATTTATAAATTGTTTGAAAATATTGGTAAAGGCGAGTATACAATACCGGATGACATTGAAGAAAATTTGGCATCACTTCTAGAGGGTATGTTGCAAAAGGAACCTGAAAATAGATTTACACTGCAAGAAATCAGACAGCATCCATGGACAATTAGTTGGCCTGAAAGAACATTGGATGAAGTGGCAATACCACCGTTAAAAGGTGGTGTTTGCCATAAAATGACTGTACTGCCATATCTATTGGAATATTATTATGGTGTTGATAATGATCCCACGTACTTCACCGAACGACAACTTAATGGTACGATATTCATTTATGAATTTAATAATTTCATCATTTTTTTTCATAAAAATATATATTTTTTTCTCTTTTTTTTTTCGGCGAGGTTATTTCCATTTTTGGTTTTTTTTTCTACTATGATTTATTTGTTTAAATAACTCGTGGCCGGTATAGATTAATTTACATCATTGTACTGCTATTATTCGGATAATTCTAACGATATTCGTGTAAATTACCAGCGAATCCTGAGCAAAATGGTCGTGTTAATTAAAAAAATTGGTAAGTCAGTAAAGTAATTTGTATATAATCGAAAATTAAAATGCGTTAATGCTCGTTTATTTTGCATCTCGGCATCAATACTAACATGCAACGACAAGAAGAAAGATCAATAGACAAATACTGATAATGATAACGACATGAAGATTAGTAATTAGAATAAATACGTTTCGAGTCATTTACATTTAATTTTGTAATGTGAAGATTTTGTTTTACAGATGATAAACGGAAATCTGATCGTTCTTTATCGAACCGTCTTCTAGTATTTTTATCAAAGCCATGCATCATACTGTAATATTTATATATGCGTTCTTGCATATTCTTTATTTTTTCGACGCTGGACTTACGCACTGTTGGGTACATTTTTGTTTCGAATTTTCCCTTTTGTGTTTGATTTAATATTACTTTTTTTTTTTTATCAGTCACCAATGTTACATCAATATTTTTCATTTAACGTTAAATTATTTGCTACAGAATTGTGTTGAACTAATACCGGTTTTATTTCATTATCTTTATGAGTACAATATTTTAATACGCATGTTTAAAAAAGTTTTCTACTGTCACAATTTAATTAAAAATCATAGCAATTTTAGCGATATATTGATCATTATTATTATCTGTGTAGTGATATATCATAAATTATTCATATTCATTTTTATTTCGTTTTTTTTTTTTTTTTTAGAAGAGAGAAGACTCCAAGAATTGGATCGTATTAGTAGTGATCAAAAGAGTTTATCAAGCATTAATAATCCAAACAAGTCAACCACACACAATATTAAACGACGTTGGCGAAAACCAATCTCGTGTATTAGCGTTAAAAAATTTACATCGTGCAAACCATCGTGATTTAATTTATTTCATTTATTATAAAATAACAATCGCCATAGTGTTTTGATGTCTTTGGTGTGATTGAAGTTTAATTGAAAAATATTCGAATGTGAAAAGTGCTGAATAAGTGTTTTAAATGACATTGAAAAATATCGTTTGGCAAAAGAAAAAATGCTGTATTAAATGAGTGACTCACGAGTGACGTATTTTCATATTGTTGGTTTTCAATTTACACGACAATTTATATTATTGAGGCATGAAATGAATTTTTGTGATATTAATATTAAATAATTAAACTATAAGTCAAGAAAAAAGCATCAAGTGTTTTTTAAACGAATGAATTATCAGATAATTATTATAATTTACAATTTCATTATTCAATTATATTGCAAAATTTCTACTGGCAAAGCGATAATGAAATTAATAATTTGCCATATTAATTCGCAATTCTCTTGCGATTTACAATTTAATATTATTCCTTCTATTATTAAATAGTTAACATGGTAAATATTCGTACTATTCAGCACTTTTCTTCACTAACATTTTCAATTAATTTTTTTTTCTCTTCTATGACTGAAGAAAAAGCTATCTACCTATCTATATAAAATTGTCTTCATGTTAATTATTGTTGTTAAAAAGTTATCAGATTCTATCAAATGTTTGAGTGTGAAAGATGGAGGAAATATAATGAAAATAAACAAACAGCTGAATCGCGTGAAAATGAGATATTGGTTTGAAATAGATGATAAAATATGTAAAGTATGTAAATGTGTACCATATTTTTGTTTTGTATGAGCGTATGCAGATTGTCCATATGAAAATATATGGAGCAAGTCATTGACTATTCAGGTCTTATAGAGGCATTCTTCAAGAACATCTTGTGACAATTGATTGCGGCCTCCTGATATATTTATATATATAAATTGAGTGTATGGTATGGGATTATTTTGCATGTACAAGAACAAAGCGCAAAATTATTTGAAATTCGTGGTGTAACATAAAACAAAAAAAACAAAGAGACAATGTCATCATCAGCATCAACAACAAAAAGTATTTCTTAGGCCTCCAAAGTACCTCACTTCGCACAATTGCCCGTGCATCATAATTGTATTAAATTATGTACATATCTAATAATCCCTTTGAATATTGCAATTGGGATCTTATAATAATTGTATTTGCCTACATAATATTTATTACAATTTTTATTTTACTTCAATTGAGCGTGGTGAAAAAAAAATTATATATAAAAAATAATTTTGCATTTTTATTCGATTTAATTACAAAATGAGCCAAATTATAGTGTAAAATATATATATATATATATATATATATATATTTTATTCATGTAAAGTATAAATGTCGTGGAGATAATTAAGTTTTTTCAAGATTATAAAGATAAAATAATGACGGAAAATTTCACTCGACATTCACACTCGTGCACAGGTATAAATATGTATATATATGTAGATGTGTGTGTGCGCGCGTGTGTATATGTCTATGTTTGCAATGATAATTATCCGTTATCTATGGCGTAGCTGTTTAAATAAATGTATATGCAAGATCATTTCATGATGGAGATGTAGAAAAAATTGTTATAGTGGTATACCGACTAGCCAAATTGTAGCGTGGCTTTCTCAATATCATCAATTTTATAAGAATAAATCATAAATCGCGCAGTTACACACTTCCAAGTGCCATTCAGCTTGCCTTTAGAGTTGTAGGTATATAACGCTTTATACTGATCTCAGTATATTTGCACAATTGTTGCCGTGTAAATTGACAGTGAACATTTAAGAAACCAAAAAAAAAAGTTTTTTTATACAAATAGCTGACACGCCTATTATTTCTCATCACGTTATTATACTTTATTTGTTGTTCAATAATGATATAGATGCCATTCCAATGAAAATTCGAGCATTGGATTAGAAAACCTCGCTATTTATCTTTCTCTCAATATCTACTTACCACATACCAAATTGCAATTTTTTTCTTTTCTTTTTTAGTCCAGCCTTTAGCAGGATTACTCATACCGTATTAGACATACATACAAACAAACAATTCAATATTTCATTTTACATGAATGCAAACAGTTTATTAAATATATTAATCATTTGAGATCAGTAGTTCACATCTTCAACAATAAAATTTTTTTTATCACTCTAATAAATTCAATATCATGAATGGAGATATGGCCGATTGTGTAATTCAAAATTTCAGTCAATCGCCATACTTTATTTTCACCACACCTGATGAAAAGTATTATGAATTGAAAACAAAGAATCACTAGTGTTTTTTTTTTTTTTTTTTTTTGAAAAACCATTATTGTAAATTTATGTGTTCACGTGTATGTACTATAATTAATTATATGAGAGCAAATATCACTATCGATTTTTGAACAATTATTATGTCTACCAATGTGCCGACACGTATGTATGTCTCTGACGAGAGAGACTTCTTCAAAAACAGCGATCAATTCTTCATTCAAAACACGTTACAATATATAATTGAATGATATCAAATGTGTTTTCTATTTGAAAAACTATCGATTTGCAGATTTTTGTTGTAAATAAATAATACCCAGAGTTATAGATAAGTCGATAAATGTTTAATAATTTTTTTTTTCACGTGTGTATACGTAATACTTGAGAGGAAAAGTAAAACCTGTTGGTACAAATATAAAATATATAATTGTATAGCGGATAATGTATTCAATCTATATGTATATATATATATATATATATATATATGTATATGTTTGTTATTAAATTCATGGAGAATAATGTCACAATTTTAGATTTTTTAAATTTCGAATAAAGTGTTAAGTAAAAAAATATAAAGAGTAATTGAACGAAAACAAATTGAAACGAGATATAAATATGTAATGAAAGGACAATGATTTTTCATATCTATGTACCAAATTGACATATATACTATTCGAATAGTAAATTAATAATAGAAGGAAAAATTGTGGCACTTGATTACATGATGGACTCATCAACGATAACGAATACCAGACACAAAACAATAAATAAATCAATAAATATCTGAATAATATTCAATAGGTATTTGAATTATTGTAGAATATTTTATCGTGGTGAGAAAATAATTAATAAAACTTCTTACTACTTATAATACCAAAAAGGATTAAATGAAAATTCAATTTCTCAAGAGGTGTCATTACTTTCTCAATCATTTGACGATAATCTTTATATTAAAATTACATAAATTTATATATTTTATTTGAACAGGGAATTCATTTTCAATTGAAAATAACAAAATAAAAATATATTACGATGATAAAAATAGCAAAAAATTCACCGGAGCATCGGACAACAATTGCAACACTAATTGGTATTACATGTGGAATAATAATTGGAATTTTATTAAAATATTTCACTGAACAACCGTGGTCGGATCGTGCAATTATGTATTTTCAATATCCTGGTGAAATATTGCTACGACTTATTAATTGTTTAATTCTACCGTTAATTGTATCGAGTGTGGTGAGTGCCAGTTGTCACTTGAGTAAGTCTGGCAGTATTGGCATTAAAGCTTTATATTATTATTTGACAACGACTACCCTCGGTATAATATTGTGCATTACACTCGTACAAATAATTAAACCTGGAGAATATTACAGCAATAGCAATTCAATAATGGATTTAGCATCTTCACAAAAATTCATAACTACCGATACATTTTTAGATCTTCTACGGTATGTTGAAAAATATTTATAAATATGAATACAAATACAATACACGTTTGTTTTCTTTTTTTTTATAGGAATCTTATTCCAGACAATTTGGTCGAAGCGTGTTTGAGACAGGTATAATAAAAAAATAACTTGCGAATTTATAAACAATATCATTATTAATTCAAAGCTTATCTTAATAATTCAATGTTTGCAATTTTAGTATCAAACAGTATTAAGTAAACCAATTAACTCAACTCACGGTATATATATAAAAATATATATGTATATCTATTCTAAATTTTATTCATTAATTTAATTACTGATAACACACAGCGATATTTCTAGAAGAAAATATATATCTCTGGCGAGTATCTCATCAATACATTGATGGTACAAATGTCTTGGGACTTATAGCAATGAGTTTGTTAATTGGAATAGCAATTGGATCCATGAACGAAAATGGAATGCCATTATCAAAATTTTTCCAATCACTTTCGGACTCCACCATGATAATGATGAACTGGACAATTATGTGATGACAATATATTGCTTTATTTTTATAGCTAACTCGTATATTTCAAGTTAAGTCTAATTGTTCTTTTTGTTTGTTTTTTCAGGGCTGTTCCATTTGGAGTTTTATTTCTTATACCTGGAAAAATATTACAAACAACAGATTTAACATCAATGATATCGCAATTGGGCATTTATGTATCGACAGTTTTTCTCGGATTATTAATTCACGGTGTCATAATATTACCATCACTTTATTTCATTTGTACACAACAATCTCCATTTCGTGTATTATCAAAAATAGGACCTGCAATTATAACCGCCATTGGCACATCTTCAAGGTTACCAATATTCATTTCAATATTGTAAAATTTTTTATTATTAAAACAATAATTAATAATTCATTATATCTATAAATATTCAATTTAGTACAGCGACTGTTCCAGTGACTATCAAGTGTCTCGATTCAATTGGTATAAATAAAAAGGTTTCGAGATTTGTGGCGCCAATTGGTGCGACAATAAACATGGACGGTATCGCTCTTTATGAAACAATTGGTGCATTGTTTATAATTCAACAACGTGGATTGAATTATTCTCTCTATCATACCATTGCAATAGCGTTTGTTTCATTAATTAATTAATCAATATATAAAACATTTAATCAATGTCAAAGCTGCTATTTGAATAATTTGTTTGGCAGTGTATACCATCTTCAATTTTTTTTAGGATCACCTGCACAGTATCGTGCATTGGTGCTGCTGGTTTACCAAATGGCGGCTATGTAATGTTAATAACTGTCCTTGGATCCATTGGAATTCCTGCTGAAGATGTGACACTTATTATTACAATAGATTGCCTTGTGTAACAATTATTTCCATCAATAATTACACAATTACTTATGATATATCTTAAAATATTTTGATGATAAATTAAATTATTTTTTTTTTTGTTCTAGGGATAGATTAAGAACCACTGTTAATATAATAGCAGATGTAATTGGAGCTTGTATCATTGATCATTTCACCAAAGAAGAAAATTCGAATGAGGATGATGAATTGCAGGATATACAACAACAGCAACAACAACCATTAGTTGAATCTACAATTATACATAATGATAAATATTCTATATATTAATTTATATATCACTTCATATATATATATGTGTCAACATTTTCATTCTATTTTTAATATTGTATTTTTATTAATTTATTGATATGAATATAAAGTTGAATTGAATGTTAAATTCCCGCTGAAAATTTATGCGCACAATTTATTTTGCGCATGATGACGGAAGCGCCCTCACGTTGAATTTACTATAGACTTGTGCACGAGTTTCTTTGACAGATCGATAATGTTCTGTGGATGGCGAGGGGGAGAGAGAGAGAGAGTCAGAGAATGAGAAAAAAAGCCGCGAGAGCGTCATAAAACCATGAATGTAAGCAGACCTGGTTGCCGGTTAGAGACAGTTATGGTTGAGCATTTGTGTGAGGGGATGAACGTAAAAAAAGACTGAAATTGTGTATAATTATTGAAGAACAATTAAAGTACAAGTACTTAACTATTTTTTATAATATAATTGTATGTGTTATATGCACATAGAGTGAGTGACATTTGTTTATATTTTTGTTGAATTAAATAAGTAAATTTGTACGAATAATAATAGAGAAATATCGTTTGGAGTTCATGGTGTGTGGCGGTTGATTTTTCCGTTACAAACTGTATACACACGCTTCAAGAGAATATTTGTAACGGACGAAATTGTCATATTGTCTCTGTGTTACAGTCTTGTTAATTAACGGTATGTTGATAAATGAAAATTAAGAAATTATTTGGAATATAGATATTAAAGCTGTGGATCTATTGTAATGAGTAATAAAATTGTACTGTTCATTTATTTATGCAGGAAGGGTTTTTTACTGTCAAAGGTTTTGTATAATATATTAAAAAAAAAAAAA
>CAJUYH010006238.1:0-20733 GCA_910591685.1 Galerucella tenella | reverse complement strand
ATCAGTAAAATGGCTTCAAACTTCGTTAAACTTAAGTTTATTACCGAAATAAAGGTTTTTTCGTAAATAGTGAATGTGTACCCATATTACGGAAGAGTATTTCAAAATCTATCGTCACGCCTATTAGAAGGTAAGAAGTAGGATCTAAAAAATCAACAAACATTAACATTTTGCTAATTCGTTTGTCACCATATGTGGTATGGTTGAAATAATACACTTCTTGGTGTGCGTCATCGATTGTTAATGTCTTTCTAACACATTACGTAGGAAGAATTGAAAAAAAAGGCAGGTCTGTGATTAATCCTAATCAAAATATCACAATAATGAACCGTTTAAATGTATTACAAACGTTAACCCTAATCTTTGACTTACAAAAATTTGATTGGTTGATGTTTAGATTACGCTCAAGCTCAACCTATCAATCGGGAGTTTAAAATACTATGAAGGCGTTACTTTCGTATCGGCAATAAGTCTTACGTCTTTTTCTACTGTCACACTGACAGTTCTCGACAGGTCTGTACTTTGATGTTTACGGTCAATTATTATTTATGAAAAGTGAATATTAATCTTATGGTTTTATTTATATGAATATTACAAAAATATGCATGAATACACGAAAAAACATCAGCATTTTGAAAGTTCCCAAGTATTTTCAGTTAGAAAAAGAAGCTGGTAATTATTAATTCCATAGCCTTTTCGAATTTGGCTAAATACAATCCTGATGATCTTATTTATCAAATTTAAGGTTAGCTTTTATGTCAAAATAGCAAATAAAATAAACGACATGCCGAAAACCCGGATATACGTCACAATCGATAGTTGAAATAATACCCTTCTTGGTGTGCGTCATCGATTGTGACGTATATCCGGGTTTTCGGCATGTCGTTTATTTTATTTGCTATTTTGACATAAAAGCTAACCTTAAATTTGATAAATGAAATCATCAATATCGTATTCAGCCAAATTCGAAGAGGCTATGGGCCAGTTGTATGAAGCTTAGTTAACCTAATGTCTATGGTTAACCCACGATCACAGCTATTAGAGTGTTGTACGAAACGTAGTCAAGAATTATTTTGGTTAACTTATGAGTTAACTATGCAATTTCCTGAACCACCAAAAATGGTGGTTTAACTAAAGTTCATTGAATAAACGTCAAATTCTGATGTGACATATCTTATAATTGACTGTCATATACTATAATTTCACAACTTTTTATTGTTTACAATGGAAAACGTGGATTATTTTGAAGAGTTAACGGATGATGAGGATTTTCTAGAAATGATAAGAGAAGTAGAAGAAGGTTTATTTACTTATTTGTATACGACTTTTATTCCTTATTGAGATTTTATGCTGGGTTTTTGGTTTATGGAGAAACGCTCGCATATTTCGAGCAAGAAAAAATCATTTTGAAGAGTGGACGGAAAATGAGTTTTTTGATAGATTCAGAATATCAAAAGGCACTGCAATTTAATTTTTTTTATATGGACCACCGCCAGTGCCTTGAACATAACATTTTTCGTCAGCATACTTTTTCTTGACTCTTTTTTTAATATTACTATATTTATTAAACAGTACGTCACTTGTTCGTTGTGTAGTTGAACTGATAAAATTAAATTCTTAAGCCAATTGAAGCCATAAATTTGTCTTATGCCGAGAACTTTCTGCATCCGTTTTCATACACTCTATAACGTTTTTATACTTAGCAACTAGAGAAATCAGCGTCGATTCTTCAGATGCACTGAAATTTGGAGTACGCTTGTTTTCTTTATCTGCCATCTTTTCACTTCAAAGAGAACACACTCAAAGCCAAGCACGCTTTTGATCATTGACTGTCATTGTATAAAGATTCCACAGTATACAAAAACTGTGACGATTTTTCAAGTTAGTACCAACAATATTGATAAAAATGCTCGAATGTTACTAGAGATTCGGATAACCAACATAAAAATATCAACTTGACTGTGGTTCAACTGACCACAACACGAACACCTTTCGTACAACGATTGATTGATTTGACTATGGTCAACATGTGAACCTGGTTCAGTTGATCAATTGGTTAACTACGTTACATACAACTGGCCCTTTGAGTTCAATAATCACCAGCATCTTTTTCTAACTGAAAATATTTCAGAGCTTTCAAAATGCTGATGTTTTTTCGTGTATCTAGGCATATTTTTGTATATTATTTAGATAAATATAACAATAAAATTAATATTCACTTCAAATAAATAATACTTGACCGTAAGCAACAAAATACACACCTGACAAGAACTGTCAGTGTGACAGTAGAAAAAGACGTAAGACACATTGCCGCTACGAAAGTAACGCCTTCATAGTATTTTGAGCTCCCGATTGATAGGTTGCGCTAGCGCGTAATCCAAACATCAACCAATCAAATTTTTGTATGCCAAAGATTAGGTTTAACGTTTGTAAAACATTCAAACGGTTCATTATTGCGATATTTTGATCATGATTAATCACAGACCTGCATTTTTTTTCATTTCTTCCTACGTAATGTGATGGAAGGACATTAACAATCGATGACACACACCAAGAAGGGTATTATTTCAACCATATCTGACGGACCTCTTGCTCACGAGCTGGACAGGCAAGACCAGTTCTCCGGACACCAAGAGGGCACCAGAGTTAAATGAAATGACGCTGTACCATTGCGACTTAGTTTAAAATGTGAACTGGCATCTATCAAAATTTTATTCGAATATCATTGAGATTAGCTGCGTTCTTTACTTGCGATCAATCTGAATCGCTCCTTTATTAAATGAGCAAAATCATATTAATATTTTTCTCTTTAATAGCAAAGCTTGAACACTGAATATCTTGTAATATTTGCTAATACAAAATTACGGATTTATTTTTATAATAAGGATGTTATAAAAACAAGTACATTAAGCAAGAAAACACAAAAACTCAATTCTATAGCTAACCAAAGGGGAATTGGTCAGTTCCTTTTGAACAAATTTACTAAATTTTCTTTTCATCATCCATGTAATCAATTTCCTTTCAAATATTATGCAAGTCTCTATACCAGAGTCCGTATATATTTTACTCTCAAATGTATATTGAAAGATTTGAAAGACAATAGATTAAATTTAACACATAAACCAAACTCCAAACTTAGTATTTCACAACATTTATAAAAATTTTTAATAAAGGTATCATGCAGCTGCTTCTCTTTTTACTGTTTTAACCTCGTCAATCCAAAAAATATCCGTTATCTAAAAATCAAAATCTAAGATTTAGTGGCCCTATCATTCTGGTGGCTAATGAGTATATTTAATTGAATTTGTGATAAATATCTGCTAGATTATCAATAAGTATCACAAAATTACTAAGATGCTAGATAAAAACTGTGAATTGATTCATTTTAAAAATTCAAGTATATTTTTCACTTACCTTTTCAAATTCATATCCCGAACATTTTTCGAAATAATTAACATTTAAAAATAAACCTTTGTGATCAAGAATCCTATTAATTTAAATATACATTTCTCTAATTACCCCTGTATAGCTTAAAATAAAATAAGCTTTCCGAACTTCTCTGGTATCTACCGGTCTCGTTATTGACAACAAAAGCGAGTCATAAACATAATTTATGAGAGCGGCGTCCGTTTGGGACAGCAACTTGAATCAAACCGCCCTGGAGTGAAACATCTTATATTTTCATTCTGCAATCTTTGGCTTACATCAGTTCGATGTGAATCTGTTTTCTCGGAAAATTTTGACCCACGAGAAATATCGATTAGTGTATCTGTGATGGTGTGAGGTTATGTTGTAGTCAATAGATAAATGTCGTAGTGCCTTTTTTGATAACCCTTTGTGTTGTTTATACAAACATTCAATTTTCATTTGTTCATCTCCATGTCTATGGCAAAAATAACCAGAAGAAGTCCGTTTATATATATGGCTGGTCAAGTCGTAAATAGCAAGTTGCTCAGATTAATCTGTGATTACGTGACCAAAAATCCGTCGCCTCTGCGATGTAAATACCGAGCGTAGCTGATTCACAAAATATTGTAGGTACTTTATCGCACTAATGGATATTCATGTATTCGGGTTTTTGTTTTTTCCAAATTATTTAAGTTTATTAGTTATACAAAGAGCCCCGTCATCAATATTTTCTTAGCCTTCTGAGGGCTTGTTTTTGGTATAGTCGCCAGACGCCAATTAAAAAGACCACTAATTTTCAAGAAAAGTATTATCGTGATATCCATTCATAAAAACTACCATATGAAGTAATTATATATTTTTATTTGTTTAACAATACTAATAATATAATAAATTACATAATTTTCCTTTAAAAAATACAATTTAACTAGCCATTTGTGAAGGCTGTCCTCTTTGGTGTGATGCACTATGACGTACTAGTCCCTACACGCCTATCATTCTTAAGCCGACCAATCATATAAGTTCTATCATAAAAAAATCCGTATAACTGTGGTTCTGTGTGAGATGGATACTGCAAACTGCAAGGGTACGTTATAGCACCGCCCACTTGTTTCGGACATTTTTCAATTTTGAAATAATATCTTGTCTTCAAAAATCTATTAAATACAATTTTGACATTATAGCATTGTATTCACACTGAGCCAACATTATTATTCATTGATTGAAATATATTTGAAATTCTTTCATCACTTTGTGGTTATCCCCATTATATCAAGTGCATTGAAATACTTTCTATTTATTTTTGTTTTTCACACAAACATTAATTTGGGATTCTCATTATTTTTTTCATTTGCAAGCAAGTCGAATTGATTTGAAACTGTTGAATTCATTTAAAAAGTTATAATATGCTATTGTTTATCAATCACCCTCAACATTTCTATTTGTATTCAGGGTGCAAAACTTGTTAATTATAAGAGATATATGAATAGATTTCCTGAAATCTACGTAGATTATCTGGCAAGTAATCTTCTTCAAATAAAGTGTCATGAATAGGTACTATCACTTTCCTGGAAATGTGGCGGCCGAGATTACATACTGATTAGTTAGCATTACCTGATAATCGGCCCAGCTTACAATCAGCAACCCTATCTTAAGATATTCTGAATTTGGGAAATTTTATGGCAGAAGTGGTCACTGGGGTTTCATAGCGGTCATAAGCCAACGGTATATTTCAAACATAACTGTATATAAATGGTTAAATTGTCCGCGGACAATCCTAATTTTGTATCTAAAATTCAAAATTAAGCTAATTTATATTAATCAATTAATTTCAGAGGATCAAAACTACTTTCAATTTTTACCAAACTCGTTCTACTTATGATTACGCATTTGTACTTTTTTTTACTTTCCCTTTCGCTTAGACGTATTATTAATGATAATAAAAATACACGGCGTAGTGTCGATTTTCATCCACAGCCTGCATTTTTTATGAACCCAAAGACGTGCCTTGTTGAACAATCTACTAATTAATTTTTATTATGAAAAGTGAAACCTTCTTTGTAGATTTCATAGAAGGAAAACCTATATGAGTGCTATTTGTAAAATACATTCAATTAAATGAGAAATTTTTGTGTTTGAATAATTATGAAAGTGGAGGCAACATTTCATTGTCAAATAAACTGGTAAAATTAATTTTCTTGGCTCTTGAAAATTAATCAGTTGAAATAGTTTTTTGCATCGCAATACGAGTTGCGAGAAGGTTGATCCAATCGAAACCAGACAATTTCAGACTGATATGGACAAAAACCGACCGATTCCTTTCTAAGGGCAGTAACCAATCGTTCCGTATCCTTTAAAAATTGAGCTGCAATCACTATTTCTGTTCAGACTTCAATCCTTCCAGAGTGGGTTCTGTTCATTTCAAGTCTCTATAAATATCATTCTGAGAATTGGGTAAGTTAGACCATTCCAGAATGACGTCACTGTCAGGTCAGCCATATTGTGCTGGAGGACATATGTCATATTCCAGCATAAGTACCGAATTCATACTCCATATGCACCAATAGCTAACACCAGACCACATACACATTCCACTCTGTAGCTCAAACTGAAATAACGGCTAAACGAACAAAAGGAACTTACCAGCCGCACATTGTAGAGACGATTAGCGCCGATCTTGTGCAAAATAACTGTTACAATAAATTAAACCCTTTAATTTAGTTAACACACTTACCTAGTGTTAGGTAATTGTTATGCTTATAATCAAAATAATTTCAGAAACATATTATTTTTATTGCACGAGTTAAACTTCTAGCCCACGAAATCTAGTTTCAGGAAAAAGACTTAAAATATTCTGGCGCAATTCTACTACTAAGTAAGAATTAAACCAGTTTACCTGGCCTGTGTTTCTCGGTGCATAATGCATATACTGGGCTCGACAAAAATGAAGCAAAATACCGATAATTAGCCATTTTCCCCTCTTTTCCTACAAAAATATTATATTATCATAAGGGCTTTGCTTCACAATAAAAACTCGGATTATTCTTTATTTTATTGTTCATCACAGCCGTTTTTAATTTTTCTTCCAATATGCAGCTCATACATATTCCCGAAAGTATTTGATTATTAAATTGTTTCCTGTTTAGAAGAATGCTGTTGATTATTATTCGGTGCTAATATGCTGCTAGTTTGGTAAAGGAGAAAGGCGACAATTGTTTACAAAAATTGTAGGCTCCTCTCAATACAGAGTCTTACTATCTTGTCGTTCTCTCACTATCGGGATTTGATAAATAAAAAAAAACAAACACTGTGGTTGTCAAATTGATGTACAAAATTACATCTATCGTATCTTAGAATCGCAGTCTGAATTTCTAACTTTAAATAGTAGTTTACCCAACTAGTGCGGAAAGTAATACCACAAAGTACACCATCTAACAAGAGACGAAAGCTTTGTCGGTTCCTTTGAAGTCGGACTTACACGATATTGAGCGGAAATACGTCGAGGCATTGACACATAAACTAATTGATACACTGAGAAAAGTAACACTACACTAAGAAAAATAGTAGTGTTGTTGAACATCCCTCCCAATTAGGTCTTTAGAATATTTTTTTAACTACTAGCATGAGAACACCTTATTATTCATCTCATGTATGTAATGAGAATTGGCTTTTCCGCACGCTATTGCAGCAATCGCGAGCGGAAAAATCACTTTGGCACGTGTTAGGTACACTATTTTTTCTACTAGGTTGCGTAAAAACTCAATATAACTTGAAAACGACAAAGATAAGACATTTTTGGAAAAATTACGAAAATTTCAGTTATTCCGAATTTTCTGCGCTCCTTATTATCCAATCCTGGAAAAGCGTTGTATTCGTATTTATTATAATTATCCACAATTCTTTTGACACCATTACGATTACTTAATAAGTCTCCGTGTTATTAACGAAAAACTAAAAAATGACGTTTTTGTCGTTTTAAATGGTTATAAAAATTTCGTGAGCAACATTTGAGAGAATATATCAAGCTTATACTACGAAATGTCTTTTACTAGATGTCAGTCCGTTTTCTACCAGGGCTTTTGTCATTGAAATTTACCTATTGCTTGGCCTAAGATATTCAAAACTAATCATTCCTCCCTCCAGTCTCCGAAACTACTGACCATTGAATTTTGAAAAAAATTAAAAAGCTAATCATTCTTTCCTCCGAACTCAGAAACTACTAATCATTGAATTTTAATTACATAAAAACTTATAAGTCAAAAGTTTCAAAATAACACAGAAAAGCATGGTAGATATTGATCTTCTCCACGCAAATAAACTGGCAAGAATTGCAAGATATAAAAATCGAAAATTCAGCATTTAAAGAAAATATTTCTTTAGTTTTAATCGCTTCTAAGGTGTAACAAACTACTTAATAGTTTATAGCAGTATTTTCAAGACAAGTTTATAGTGAATTTACAAATTCCCTATATTTAAAAAAATGTTCACCAAGTTTATCTGTTTATTTGATTTTTATCTTATCGTGTCGGTCTTAATAATAATAAAACAAACTCTCCTTTTTACTTGGAAATATCGTTTATTTTTGACATAAACTTTTTCATTTACTGACTGTATCATTATTTACATTTCTAGGTAGGTACACTTATAAAAAGAATTGAATAAAAAATATGGATTCAAGTACCAGTATTTGTTGACTTTTCAATTCATTTGTCACAAAAAAAAACAGGTGGCTGCTTCCAGTATTTTTTATTGCCTATTAAAACTTATTTCAAGAAGAGGTACACAGATAAATTTATTGGTGACAAGTCTTTTATAAATTGTAGCCGACAGTTCGTAACCCCACAAATGGTAACGGACATTCGTAACATCGACAGTTCGTAACTACAACTCTTCGTAACGGTATATTTCGAAACGCCAGCATTTAGTTTTCTTTAGCAAGCTTAACATTACTGGATTTAGACAAAAATTTCAATCGTATACCTACCTACATTAAAAATAGTGGTATTTTTTCAAGTACACTTTTTGCATATATTTTTAATAATATAACTAAAAAATATTTACGTTTTTTATCAAATTTTATCCTGAATTATGACTTTGAAGTAGTAAAACTAAGTCTTAATGGTAATGAACAAAATTTAAATCACTGCGATAATAACCACTATTTTAAGCGTATGAAAGTATACAAAGTAGAAAAACATTGTGTACTCACGATGCAAGGTGAATTTTTTTTCTAATTGTGAGCACTTAACTGAAAATTCTCGGAAACTTAAATCGAGTTTTCAATCTTAACTTAATAATTGAAAAATGGGAATAATAATGGGACATCAATAGTAGACAAGATATCCAACTATAAATTTAAATTTCAATCTGCTTAATAGAATACGGAATAGAACATAATAAATACAATCATTCAGGTGATAGACGCATGCTACAAACTGACAAAATATTTATTTACCTACTACCAATATGTAATATCAAACATTACGATACTGATATGAGTTTCGTAATGAGATACTTTACCGCACTAGTATAAAAAATTAGATCGGAAATTTAGTGCTAGGTTGAATTATTTATTTACTGGCCTAACACGTTCATTATATCAAATTTCAACTAAATTTGGAAGTGGCAGACTGACACTGACAGACACACGAGTGATAGGTACTATATAAGGATTTCGTTTTTTTGATTGGGGTGTGTGGAGCATTACAAATACCTCAACTCAACAAATAATATTGCTATAAAATTTTTCCAGGCAGTGGGAATCACCACATAAACTAAAGTAACAACATTATAATTTAAAGGCGCAATTCGTTATCAACATTATTCATTTTTAGTAAATATCATTTAATTCATCACACAATCTAAATCTAAATCATACTTATTTATTTTCATTCAATAATAATTTGATAATAACTTTGAAGATTAGTTTATAATGTCAAGTATTCCACATTATAAGATAGAGAATATATATTTAATATTTTTATTTAGCCTATTCATAGGAAATATAATTCAGTTATTGAACAGACCAAAGGTCTGTTCCAAAAACAATTAGAAACTGTCAGCAAACAACTGGTCATAGCGAACTGATTGCAATGGTTTCTGGTTGTCGTTGGAACAAATCTTCAAAAATTCGTACAAGCATGGTGTGTCAGACGGGCTCGGGGAAAATAAGTGTAAGGTAAGCGTATAGGGTCTAGTCGCATCGCATCTCAAAAATCCGGCTCGCATAACAAAAATCCGTCTATCATCGATTCAAATGCGTCCCATGTTTCCATGTTTGTGGAGTAGCACAATGCGCGACGGAGTGGGCTGTTGGTTGCTAAAGCCCGCTACTCACTATTCGTTAATGCGTCGTTTCGTCGCAGTACTTCACGAATTTTTGCTTAGTGAGTATGACTCGCTTCGCCGATGCGATTCGTTGTGCGGAGCTTCGCCTTGATGTCGGTATTTGGACGAATCATCGAAGGAAAAATTGAGCGATGCGACGAAGTTGACCCATTCGGTCTCCACGCGAATCATTCGTTGTTGTCATTCGTGGTATGTATTCAAAATGGAATGGAATGACGATTTTGTGTCCTTTTTCTGTATTTGGGGACCAATTTTATTCAACAGCATACATAAAACAGTTTGTAAAAATTTGCATTTTAACTGCAATGCTTACCGAGATCTGCTTTTATATAAAGACTGGGTCCACCATCTTCGTTTTTTTCTCTTTTTTTTTAATTCAAAATGACTTCATAATAAGCTTGAGCTGCTGCAAGCAGAAGTAGGTCTTCTTCTTCCGAATTCATTTTTATAAATGGAAGCTTGTGATCACACTTCGCTCAATGGAATGAAGTTTCATGCATCATCGAAGCGATGTGAATCAACGCACAATGAGTAGGATGTAATGCGTCGCTTCGTTCGAAGCGCGAATTAACGAATCGCATCAACTAATAGTGAGTAGCCGGCTTAAGCGGCGTTATGCAATCGCTGCGACAAGTCGCGACCCATATGAGTCCAGTAACCGCGAATGATTTATATTTATACGTTAAATTTTAATTAATAGACCATCCTGGATTCACAAGGATTGAACTACCAACTACTAAGGAGGCAAAACCGCTTGTATAGCAGTAAAGTTAAAGACATCGTCAATTGAATAGACCAGGGTCGATGATTTTTGAAACAAAAAAAATAATAGTAGGATAAAACCCATTAGAAAAGGAGGGGAATATAATATAATTGAGGAAAAAATAAATTACGGGCGATCTGAGTTCGGGAAGTGGGATGGGGTGAGTTTTTAAGGGTGAAGAATGGTTTATCTCGATTTCCGGCAAATCCACAAGTCCTACGGAAAAAAGTTAAATGACAAAGTTGTGAGTAATGAGAAGCTCTACAACTTATGTGTTCACAATTTTTACACATAGCCTCAAAATTTATGTGAACAACTCAAACAACAAAGTTTTTGGCTTTTTATTTTTATCTTTTTCAAAAAAAGTATTTTTTTCACGAAATTTTGTGAAAACTTACCTTATTATTTCCCAAATACACTGTAATTTATTTGATTTGAAATACTTTTTTTTTCACCCTATTTTGGTTTAATATAAAAAAAAACACCTCGATTTTCAATCGAAAATGCTCGCGTCAAAATATTAGCTTTTTTCAAAAAGTCGTTGGGCTTTTTGTTCGTTGAAATCTCTACTTTCTGAAATAGTCTGAAAAAAAATATACAACTTGAAAAAATTGCAGCTATCACATTTTTCCTATGAAATTGTACATAGTGATTGAAAAAAACTTCGAATTTGAGTTTTTTTAATTTTTTGCATTTTCTGAGAACATTTACCATGGAGATGTATATTTTTCCCAGACTATCAGAAAATAGAGATTTCAAAGAACAAAAAGCCCACCGACTTTTTGAAAAAAGCTGGTATTTTGACGCGAGAATTTTCGATTGAAAATTAGGGTGATTTTGAGAAATTAAGTCAAAATAAGGTGAAAAAAGAATTATTCCAAATCAAATAAATTATAAGTGTATTTGGGCATACTAAGGTAAGTTCTCACGAAATTTCGTAAAAAAAATTATTTTTTTGAAAAAGATAAAAATAAAAAACCAAAGACTTGGTTATTTAAATTTTTCACATGAATTTTTAGGTTATGTGTAAAAACAGTTGATTCAAAAGTTGTAGAGCTTTTTATTACTCACAACTTTGCCATTTAACTTTTTTCCGTAGGACTTGTAGTTTTGCCGGAAATCGAGATAAACCATTTTTTACCCTTAAAAACTCAACCCCTTCCACTTCCCAAACTCGGATCGCCCGTAATTTATTTTTTCCTCAATTATATTATATTCCCCTCCTTTTCTAATGGGTTTTATCCTACTATTATTTTTTTTGTTTCAAAAATCATCGACCCTGGTCTATTCAATTGACGATGTCTTTAACTTTACTGCTATACAAGCGGTTTTGCCGCGTTGTACCGATTTTGGTCATTTGCACATCTGTGACGTAGCACCCATGAGGTTTTAAACCAACTCTAAGATACATTAAATAATATGTTGTTATTTTTAATGAAAAGAAACGTATAATATCAATAATTTTTCAATGGCACTGGTATAAGCCTCATCAAATGAATGTCAAATAATAATAATTAATGTGTTGAAATGTATTTAATAATAAACGCATACTAGTAGAAAAAATAGTGTACTTGATACGTGCGAAGAGTGACTTTTCCACACGCAATTGCTGGCCGACACACTAAATATTTCAGTGCTGCCTGACTATCTGAGATAATAAGGATCTTTTGTCATCTATACTCCCTTTACGACGTTCATTGGCAAACACGTGTTGCTAACGTGGTTTTCCGCCTGGAATTCGGATGCAAGCTTTTCCAATGATGCGTCGACATGGCATCGTGGACTCTAGCTACTCTTCTTGTATCCATCTTAGATCCGTCTGTGTACCAACGTTCCTTCCTAACTGCTTGCTTCCAGCTCATCCCAATTTAACTGGAAATGGCATGAGTCCAAGATCCCAGAGTGATAAGACATTACTTATTTTCAAATAGATGAAATGTTAGGTTCTCAGTAGATTCTCGTGTGCTTTGAATACCTGTGTGTTTGTGCAGCTAGCCTAAGGGCACCTGGGCAGGTATCAGGTGAGAAAGGTAACTACAAATTAGAGTTACTTTACTTAAATTTTTATGTCTTATTTTTATATATTCTTTGTAGAATAATATTCTAAAGTAGTATAAGAAGTGTCAGACACTTTCCATGGACCAAAGCTTTTGTCAGACTCTTCAAAGCTCCACAAAAAATAAATAAACTTTATTTATTTTTACATGTCTTTTATATATATCAACTCACAATGTCTCAGTCTAATGTTTATGTACCCTTCATGCACAACGTATAGTTCGGATCT
The DNA here is from genome assembly GCA_910591685.1 of Galerucella tenella. Classification (NCBI taxonomy): domain Eukaryota; kingdom Metazoa; phylum Arthropoda; class Insecta; order Coleoptera; family Chrysomelidae; genus Galerucella; species Galerucella tenella. The sequence goes on along the minus strand of CAJUYH010006238.1, from coordinate 7,933 downwards.
GTTGGAGCACATATACACTGAGAACCTAACAGTTGTGTACAGCCAGTGTATAATCCAAAGAATTAGTCCTTATGTGTTTCCCATCACCCGTTTAACAGCCAATAGAGCAATTTCCTCTTCATTGGCTCTGTCATGTATAGGTGTGAATTCCAGGTTAGTTTTGCATCTAGAAATATAATAAGTTACTTAGACACAGCTGAACATTAAAGAGGCTGGACAATTTTGGTATATTAAGCTTCTTTTTTGTAGTAAAGGGTTTTTGCAGGGTTCATCCTCCACCCTTAGGCATTCCCTTTTATACCATATCTCCACCATTCCCAGAGCTTGTTGCAGCAGCTCCAATATAATATTGGGGTATTTCCCCAGTAGGAGTATTATCAGATCATCTGCATAGCCCTGGGTGTATAGCTCTTCCCTAACTTAACCTAACCACAGCAAATGAGATAAGATTTCTCTCCGTAGGCATGCGAGATAATAGATAGATATTCGCTGAGGTGCATATTACATTTTTCTATCGATATTTATAAAAAACTACTAATTTCCGATTGATAAATCTACTATTTTTGAAGGTTAGTATTTTTCGTCCTTATTTATTTTTCGTCCTTATCCTCTTTTCGTCTACTGAGCAAAAGATAAGTTCCATCTATTACTATGTATTCTTGATTATTATGAACACTAATATCCTCACCACGGTCTTATTCCCACGTAAAATCCAGCGGATTTCCTAATTAATTAATTTGGCAACAGCAAATGACGAAAAAAGAAATTAAAATAAAATAAAAAATGAATAAGGAATGAAAAACTAAAAAAATTACATATTATAATATCGTATATTTATAAAGGTACTAATAATTATTATCGAATTAATGTCAATGTTATTCAAAAGTCTGAAGATACATTGTAGAATTCTGCCACTGAGTGATAACTTCGTATAGGAATTAGAGGTGGGCACTGATAGATAAACATCAAAATATTTTCTTTTATCATGGTAACTATGGATTATTGGTCTTTCGGTTGAATTGTGAAAGTGTTTTGAAAACAAACATATGGATTCCAAAGTAAATAGAGCAAAAAGAGTTGAAATTTTGTATTTTATTAAAATAGAATTCGCGTCCTATTACTTAAACGAAATGCGTATAATAACGATTGACTAAAAGAGTCCTGGAAAGGTGCGATTCAAAGAAGTGAGTTATTAATGCAGAGGAATTAAGCAGTTCAATAAAAGTATATACAATAATTGTATTGTATTGTATATACAATTGAGGAGCTGGCGTTCAAAAGCGGCTATATTCATTTAGAAAAAATATTCAGGAATCGACGAATGGGTCGCCTTAATACATAGGGATAGCAAAAAATGTGTATTTGTAGTGTTTTAGGAGAGTAGTTTGATGCAATTTAAAATTTTTTCTCCAATGTGGAAAAAATTGAAAACTAATTTGGAAATAGACAGTTTTGATAACAAAGCCTTAAAAATTCTCAACAAAAAAATAAAATGCTTAGAAAAAATATTTTTATTATTAAACTGCAACACAATACATCTTTTTATTAGGAAAATTCAACACAGATATGAAAAACAAAAAAAAGAAACAGGAGAAACATAAAATATTTATATATGAGGAGCTTGCGTTCAAAAGCGGCTATATCCCTTTTTTGCCGATATGCTTTTATGCGATTTTCACAAGATCTATCAACTGGTACGATCATTTGCGTTCAAAACGGGCTATTTTTAATGGTATTTTAAAATCGCATATAAAGTCGGCCTTTTGTATCAATACTGGCTATATCCTCTTTTTGCGATCAAAGGTGGTTATATCCAATAGTTCGTTATAGTCAGAAATACGGCAACATAGTGGTGCATTGAGAAAATAAGACAGACAGATACCAGATATTATTTCATTAGGTACTAATTTCTTAAAACTTTTTTGCCAATGGAAGCTATCAAATGGGTATTGGTGAAGCATTTATGATGTTGTGACACTTATTTATTATTTTATTATTCTTATTTTTGGAGGGAAACTGTCTTGAAATGAAGACTGCTACGCAGTGCCAACATCGCTCTCTTCTGATTTGCTGGAATGATAACTATCGCCTTCATACGTCTTTATTTTGTTCACATGTGGAATCGGTTAACCGAAAATTTGCAACCTTATCAAGAATAGCAAATTTGATTCATGTGTGAATTTCACAAGGTGAATCGTTTCACTTACGAATTAATTCGCGCATTCTTAAGAATTTTCACCCAGGAATATTTAAAACTATGGATGAGCAATCTATATATCACATAGCGATATGCTTTGAATACAGATTATGGTTTGCATTACTTCAAATTGATCTATGGGTCTTGAAAAGAGTGTTCCTTAAGAAAGAAGAAAGAAATAAAAAAAAAATAAAAAAGAGATATTTTGAGCTAATATTCTTGCTTAACTTAGTCTGGGTCTTCATCAACAAAACAAAAAAATCAATAATAACAGACGTAGTTTCTCTGGACGTCTATTCTTGAACAATGAGTGGCATAGATTTATGGCGAATGATCACATGTCATATTCTTAGCGCGTGATCCGATATTATTAATCGCATAAAAATAATATGTTAGCATAGTCCAGACACGAGGAGCAGCATCGTTGGTTCACTTTTGCAGATTTTACAGCAATGTGCGACTATCAAATACTGATAAGTTCATGATATTCTTTTTTTGTAAGGGAATGGGAATAGACTCCCTCTTAAAGACTACGTACCTAGATACTCTGGATAAGTGTTGACATCCTTCGCACCATTATTGCGAATTGCGAACATAACGTTTTTCATTAAAAATGATAAAGATATTCAACATTTTTGAACACATTATTTCTTTAAGAACTCTGTATACAAAAAATATGTTTTCGACATATTGTCATCAATTACCTTGATCATCTTACTAATCTAGTATTGGGTATGTTCACACAAAATTTTAAATATGAAGGTATGCACCTTCACCACATTCACTCAGGACTCCGAACTTATCACCAGGTTTAGCAATGGTATAAGATTGAAAAAAATGCAAAACAATGTGGATGGAACAGCAAGAAAAATTGGCTAACCCCCATTACGACACAGCCCCATCTTCAGAAATCTTGTTATATTTTATTGCTTGTGAATGTGAAAAGGGATGCCAGAAAGCCTGTAAATGCAGAAAAGCTGGATTGGAATGAACGAGTTGGGGTGGTGTTTGTGATAATTCGCAAATTCCATCACATGATTGCAATGAAGAGGAAGAGACAGAGAATATTTATGAAAAAACGTATAATGGAGTTTAAAATAAAAAGGATTGTAACAGTCCGATAATCCCATTAAGCACAATGTGGATGAAACTCCGGTTTCTGACGTCTTGATCAATACCGAACTTGCAGCGCCTGGTCCATCAGGATCAACAAAGCAAAACAGATTGTTCGGAAAAATTTCTAGGTGAATCTTCCAAATGTATTATAAAGTGTTGTGGATGAAAAATCCGGACACTGGCCGGTTTAACTTCAATTACATCACTTTCGTTACACACTGTTATGCAATTTTTTTATAACTATTTTGCTTCTTGTGGGAAAACTATAAAAAGTGTACGGTGTTTTAAATGACATGAGTCACAAAGCAATAAATTCTCAATTACCCTTTGGATAGACTACAATCGATAGTAAATTAGAAGTGGATTGTAGATCTATTGTCCTTGAAAAAAATACAATTTTTCCGCGTAAAGGTACTGTATAATTACGTAATATTGTATGAGCTTGGTTTGCTCAGTCTCCTATTCACATTTTCTATTTTATTTATTTTCTTTTAAATGTGCACAGAGACGAACTTAGCAATATTAGACGCTTAAGTTCATCAAAAATATTCTCATATTTTGGAAGGAGCACTTTTGTAAACTATCAACACCGCTATTTTCAATTGGTCTTATTAACAGTAAATCTCCCGACCTTCAGTTACTCTAGAAGAGGGTATCTGAGGCTATCTAATAGTGTCATTTTTGAAAATATGTTATTTCCACCATGCGAGGGATCATTATAACTTTGAATGCTGTCAAAAACAATTCCAGATATTTGAGATAAAAATATTTTAGGTAAGTGTGTCGCATTTGAGATGAAGAGATGAAGACATCTCCATATTCCGCGGTTTGAGAGATTACAGATTTGAATTTTTGGAGCATCATACATGTTGATGGGCCACATCTTTGATCAACCGAGATCTGAAGTCTCAGCTTATTACGATATCACAAACGGAGTCACTTTTCGATAGTTAGCTGCGAATTAAAAATATTGAAAAAATATTCGAAAAAGTTGTCCAAAATATCATTTAAACCACACATACCGAATTTATCACAAAATTCGCATTTTAATTTTTTTGGCCCACAAACAAAATTATTGAAATATTGTTTAATTTGATCATTAGCGTGCCATGCAAAGTAATATTTTGACAGTTCTTTTAAATATCAGCCAAGTTCTAGTTAGTGATTGAAGAAATAAAATGCAATTGAATATAAGAGGAGAAATCGGAATAATTCGGTGGTTTAGTGATAATTTCCTTCGAGATTTATCGTCTCCATTGAATGTTAGTGAGGATAAAATCAGTTTGTATGTCACAAGATCAAAACCTATAAACCGAAGTTCTTACACACATTGAAAGAAGGAAGGTGATTATAATAAAATATTAGATTATTGTTATCGGGTCCAAAGTAATTTTTTGAAAATGGCAGACAGTTTTGAAGAAGATTATGTCTACCGATTAGGCTACATTCACAACTAATGGGGTGTATCCTCCCAAAATTGTAGCTACTAAGCTATACTTAATATTCACTGGGTAGTTAATTGTGAAGAGTAATATTTAGGGGACCATATCATTTGTCGTTTTATCTTCAATGTATCTTTGAATGCTGATCGCTGTTTTAACTTCAGGACGACAGGATAATATATTTAGGTACGTCCATCCACAATTCAAGGCGTGTTCTTCAATAAACCAAAATTATCCCATGCGCTGGTTAGGAAGAAATAGTCCTTTTGAACTGTCGCCTCCGAGGCAGTGCCAGATTTATATTTTTTATGCGTGTAGGCCACTTTATTTCCGCCGCCCCATATACATACCTTTCTAAAATAATAATTTTCCATTTGTAGTAAAGGGGCCTTCCTGGTCATTAAGAAATAGAGCGTAAAAAAGAAACAAGATATACAATTTTTTACGGGCCTTTTTAATAGCAAAATCATCTATAATATCATCATAGTTTATGGTGTTCATTATCTCTGCTTCCATGTAGAGAACAGCCAGCATTTTTTCTTGAGACAATGAAGACCTTTGATAAATTTTCATGCGTCTTAAACAGTAAAAACTCCTTTCTTCAGAACACTTTGTAGCCAAAGTTGAAAGTGCAATACGGAGAGCTATATACAAGTTAGGGTAAACATTAGACAGCAATTGATTCCTCAAAAACGTTGAGAGACTTAGTAGTGAGTTTGATCCAGGCTTCACTGTACACTCTGCAGTTTTATTAGAGGAAATGGTTTTCTGAAAATGCAAACATTCTGTCGCACCGTTCGCCTTCGCTCGCCGCGCTGCTCATATCTATCACTCATGCGATAATATAGGTTTCGATAGGAATAAGTTTTTTTCTATAGGGATTTGTTGAAAGTATAAAAAACCATGAGAAAACCAGTGGACGTGTTTGACTTTTATCCTCTGAAATCAAGTGACCATCCTCTGAAATCTGCCGCCTCTAGGCCGCGGCCTATACGGCCTATTAATAAATCCAGGACTGCTCCGGAAATATGGAGGTGTCTTCACTTTCAATGCGACGCACACTGTATAATAGGATCATCTTTGATAAGTTTTTCCTTTAAGCACTTCTCTCCTAAGGGTGTTCATAATGGAATAATGATCATTATCCATTTGTAGGTAAGGCTGAATTGAGTTGGCTGAGCTGTGGACAGTAATCTTAATTAATTTTTGTTCACTCATCCCTCCTTTAACCAGCTTACTGACGGCTGTCGTCCGTATAGGGTGGTTAGTTATTTTTAATTCTTTAATCCTTTATGCTCTGCTGCTTCTTGAAACCATTTCGAAAGTTCCTTTTTACCACTGGATTGTTTTTGCTTCATCCACTTGATTGTTCTTTGTTTCTTGATGGTTGAACTGTTGAGAATAATCAGTTGTTATTCTCGATGAACGTTTAACCATTAGAGTTTTAAAAAGACGGACTAGACAAAAGGTACGGTTCTTTGTGTTGGGGACCAGCCATTAACTATCGGCCATTTTTTTAATTGAAGAGATAATTATATTCTACTTTTCCTAAAACGTAGGATTTTCAAGAATTAGTTATTCTAAAAATCATGCAACTATAATAAAACTATCGACTTCCTCTTTTAAATAATGTACTCTGTGATTGACTACTTCTGCATATCTCCAGGAAGTTCCTCTTAAGTGATATGGTATGGAGTGTCTTCGTTCTATAAAAAAACAATTGCGTAGTATTCTTCCAATTTTAATGAAGCAGGGCTTTTAGTAGCAAACACAGCGTCCCTACTAAACTTGAAGATAATATCTTCAAATGGATCAAAAATTATTTCCTATACTGCATAAAATACATCTTTTGCATTTTTTTGCAAAGGTTTTTCACTTCTTCTTCACAACTAGTTCTTTGTAATTCTCACCGGTTTCTTTCTTCATACTTCACGCCCAATCTTCCAGAATCAAATTCAGTTGCTTTAAACTAGTAGTTTCCAAAAGATCGTATTTCTCCGCCTTGCAGAATTCCGTAAACTGTTTCCATATTGACGTATGGGTTTTTAACGGCATTGTACGGTACACTTTTCTCAATCGCCAAATTTGGTGCGGTTAAACTCGAAAAAACTGCTGAGAGGTGCTGTCATACAGTTTTTCGATCTAGAAACCATTTGTAATTTAAAATTGATTGATTTACAGTGAAAAAGAAACGATTTGTTTTTATTCCAGCCCGCTTTTCTCGGAATTTTTTTATAGTCAAACTAGCATAGAGATACTATAAATAGAGATACTATAAATAGAGATACTATAAATAGAGACAACAAGCCAGCTTCAAACCCTCATATAAGAGGGAGATAGGAAGTAGGAGGTTTATGCTATCTTTCTCTAACAGCTTGTATGCTATATATACACAAACAAAGACAGAAAAACCTTTGATCATGTATCTATTTCTCTCTTACTGGAGTTCAGACGGACATTCCCACTTACAGAGCGCCCTACGGCTTGTTGCCTCTATATGTAGTATCTCTATGCGAACTAGTCATAAATAGGGATTGCTTTTATTGTTCACAAGCCATTCCAATTGAGATCATGGTTTTCCCTTGCTTGCGCCTTCTAAGTCTTAGTGAAGACAGAATTGTGAATAATTTTTCCTGTTCTTCGACTTATGTTATTTTCTTATTCTTAAAAGTACGACATTTACCACTTGTGGCCTCCTCCACTACTTCAAGTTTATTCAGAAGTAAAAACAGAAAATACCTCCTTCTGCAAACTATCTGGGGTGTTTTCGTCACAACCACGAACTGGTGGGAATTCATCGTATTTCAGAAAAACTGCCCTTCCATTTCTCTTCTCTGGATCCGCTTGTATTTTTTTCTAATGGCATCTTTCTGTTTTGTGATATTTGGTTCGTTTTACAACACATTTTCTTCAATAACTCGTAATGAAGCCCGACCGAAACGAGATATTTTCAATGAATAATGATATTAGCCTCCGTTTCACCTAAGAAGAAACCACTTGTAGTTTGTAGTTCAATCCATAGGTTCAATCATATGCGCGAACTTGTTGTCAAAACTTTTTTAAAATAGAAATTGAATTGGTGACATACTTACCTTACTCGCCATTGAGGAGAAAAGACGTGGAAAAGGAATTTCCAATACATTTCAAATTTGTAACAGATAATAACATGTACCTATAA
>CAJUYH010006237.1:2466-20735 GCA_910591685.1 Galerucella tenella | reverse complement strand
TTTTGTGCATTAAAAATAAATTTCAATTTTATTTGAGGGTGACAAAATAGTCCTGGCAGATGTTTTTTCTTTCTTTTTGTTTATGTACATTTGAATTCTACCATTAGCAATTCAGATCGTGTGGTTTCGATGGAGTTTTGTTAGGTTTTATGGGAACATTTTTTTAATCTTGGTATTTGTCTAGACTAATAAATACTCAAAAAATTGTTTCATCCACTACCAATTTGTCATTCACGAACCAAAAAAATGTGTGTAGATTTAACAAAATAAAATTGTTTGATTTCATAACTTAGAAATTATTTCTGTCAAAAATTTATCAAAACAGCACGACGTAGAAAAATGTCTCGCTTCGGTCAAGAAAGTAAAGAAAATATTCGCCAGAATATTAAGCAGTTGACACCAGCGAATACTAGGAAATCGAAGGCAAGTGTATGGAAGCAGTTTATAAACTTTTGCACAGATAAAGCGTATGATTTCGACAGAGCGGATATACATGTGGAAGAACTGGCGCTCATTCTTGAAGACTATGCCTTCAACATGCGAAAAAAGAACTCCGAAGACTACAAGGAGAGTGTTATCAAAGTTCTATGGAATTCTACAGCTAAGCAGTTGCAGGAATATTTTTTCGAAAGGTATAATCGCAAATTTAATCCATTCTCTGACATAGAATTTGTCAACGCAAGAGCTGCAAAAAATGCTAAGCGTCGGAAGCTACAAATAGATCCAACCAAGAGAATGGCAAGTTCATCCGCACTATCAGCAGACGAATTGATAAAGATTATTGAGCTTTGGGACGAAAACACTCCGGAAGGATTGCAAAGAAAGTTCTTTCACATTGATGCTCATGAATTGGCCTGGAGAGGAAATGAAGGAGCGGCAGCAACAATAGAATATTTTGTGGAGGACATTGACAATCAAGGGAAACCAACAGGACGCATTGTATAACTTCACGCACTTGTATCATAAATAACTATTTTGATGTTAAAACAAACAATATTAAAATATGATCCTTCTACAAAGATGACTAATCGGTTATTTGGTCAACTCCGAAGTGTATAAACGGTATATTGTCAAAACTAACAGTGTAGATGATACTCGATATCAAGGTTTCGTTGATATGATGGATAGTACTAAAGTTGACAAACGGTTTTTTAGAAAAATTTATTCAACACATCGAGATTATTAATCGCTAGATGATTTTAGTGATTTGGAAATATTAAGTTGAATTATTCATAACGTGGGCTTATCTCGTTTCGTTGGTATAAAAATGTGATTAATACATTGAATATTTATGGGGAATTTCATCTAATCACTTAACGCAAGATCACTCTTCAAATTTGACAACATTGTAAATGAAATAACGTAGAAGAAAAAGGAACAAACAGTGGATTTAAGGACACAAACTGGACAGATAAATACTTTGAAAATATCCATGATATTTGGGATGAAATATTTTTTTGCAAAAATACAACTTCAGAAGAAACATTTCAAAACGAATTTATGCTCTATAAATATTAAACCATTTCAGACTTGAAGTTTATTTAAAAATAAAAACAAACAGAAATCAACAAAGTTTATTTAGAAATCAGAATTTAAAGTACCCCAATTATACAATCGTTGATCGAAGACACACATCATGTATATATTTATTATTTATAACCCTGCGATGTCGACAAACATGTTATTTAAACGGCAATATGTCATTACAATAAGAAGCAGGAATAATAATATACTCTTTCCCCGCGAGTATCGAACGAGTGCGTTTTGTGTTTGAGTTAGTGTCATTCAATGGGTGACAATACGCGGCTGTCGAGTCTTTTTCCTAAAATTAGTATTCACTGGAGTTACGCACAGGGTATAACATACGGGCCCACCTGCGTTGACTTGCTCTCTCTTAAATATCATTATAATACAGTCGAATTGTTCAGTTATAGATAGAGCTCAGACCTACTGACTTACTGTGCCAATATTTATAAAGAGTAGCCGATTCTTCATTACTTAAATAGTTTCTGGCTGCATGGGTACAGACCTAAAGTCAACAAAAAAAAAATCCAATCAAAAATAAAGATCTATTAAACTTTTATCATTAAATCCTTAAGGTCAGATGCCCAGTCAACGAAATATTTTTCAATAAACATTGCCCAGACTATAATTTTCAAACACTATAATATCTAGCCAGATGGAGACGATCTAATATGTTCTTTTAGTTGTCATAAGCAGTAGGCATAGTCATTTGTCGCGTACGCGACGTTTTGTCATTTTTTTAGCAATTAATATGGCGCGTATCCATCATCCTGCCTTCATTAGCTGCGAAAGGACCAATTTACAACTTTTCTCGTGGTTATTTAAACACTTCTACTTTTCTGCATACCGATTTATAAGCGAGTTACATTTAGCATTATATTATTTACGATGACATGTCTCTCGGTGTGTGTGTTTTGAATAGTTTTACTAGGGTTATACAAAAATTAGGAATATACACGTGGTCAAAAAAGAAAACAAGAATGTTGAGTAAAAGTTTAAGTGTTGCAAATAAAAATATCAACAAAGATGTGAACAAACTAAGTTTTAAAAGCTGATAAGTAAGTTGAAACATGGAAATAGTTGAGGAGCAATAATTTTTCACAATTTTCGAAAATAATATTATAATCTGGTATATATAATATTGTTCTATGTATGAGATTGGCTCGCTCCAATCTCTCCACACATGAAACAATGGCGTGAATGTTCGTCTGAAATACGGTTGCATAGGATCTTAGAGATATTGAAATTCCTGTCCTAGTTCTGCGCCCGTAAACACCTGCACCAGAGCATGAGAGTGTTTTTGAGCCGTCTGTATACCAACAGCTGTCTGCTCTTAATAGTTCATCCTTACGGAGGACCCAATCATCTCTATTTAGAATTAATATGCTCTACAGGCCTTGTAGACCCAGGGCAGTTATTTTTCTCCATTCCTCTCTATTCTCAGCTTTCTGTTTCCAATTTCTTATTTTCAGTTTATTTATATCAGACATCACACTTTCAAACCATCTTTTTCTAGGCCGTCCTCTTCTTCTTTTGCCAATAAGAGTCCTGTAAAGAGCCATTTTTGTCATTCTGTCTTTGTTCAATTTTTCTACGTGTCCCAACCACCTTTACCTGTATGTTTTTATTCTCGATGTTATCTTTGCTTCTCCATATAACATGTCTATTTCTTCATTTGTTCTCCTTCTCCATCCTTCAGGTGTTTTTATTCCACCGAAGATTGCTCTCAGAATTTTACGTTCCCAGCGCTCCAGCTTTTCTTGCTGTTTTTTTGTTAGAATCCATGTTTCACTTTCGTATGTTACAGTGGGTTTTATAAAGGTATTATATATTCTTATCTTCATCTTTCTTGAACAGTATTTTGATTTCATTTGATTCTTGACTGTATTTCTTGTTCTTCGTGGGCATTGCTAGATATTAGTACTCCCAAATAAATAAAATCATGTACCCTTTTTTTTCACTATCAGATTCTCTCCTATACTTATCTCCAAGGACCATATATTTTGTTTTTTCTTGATTAATTTGCAGTCCTAAAATGTTTGCTTGTTCTGCGAGATTCTTTGTAATTTTAGTGAGCTCTTTCTTTGATTTTGCCAATACTGTCAAGTCATCTGCATACGCAATGCACTGATGTTCGTTATTATAGATCGTACCATCTGTTTTTACTCCAGATCTTCTGATAATGGCTTCGAGTGCTAAGGTAAATAAAACAGTTGATAGCGGATCTCCTTGCCTTACACCATTTCCGACCCTGAAGACCGTTGATTTGTACCCATTCCAAGTTATTTTGTTACCAGTGTTCAAAAGAGTCATTTTTGTTAACCTGATCAATTTAGAATTAGGTCGGTATATAAGGCAGGTCGTAGTTTACTGTTGAAGGCATTATGTCAGAGGTCATTCTCAGAATACTGCAACTTTCAGTGTCCACTAGCATCCTGCTTCGTTCTGTATAAGCCTGATTTGTACATTTAGAAATATGCGCAATTCTGTATTCTGTCCATCTAGCCTCTCTTTCGAAAAATATATGGAGAGGAGGTTTAGTTTGATATCGCCAGAAAAATGTTTTACTCTTTGATGGCGCTACTTGGTTAGGTCTTTAATGCCTAGGTGGATAAACACAATATAATTTCAATGTAACCCTCGTAATACATATCTTTCGCTACAACCTCACTCACAATTAGTTTTATTATTTATGAGCTGTCTGGAGAAGATGTAACGTCGAATACTTAGCTTTTTATTGGATACATTTGGTTTATATCTCTTGAAAATCACATCGGATGGCCTACAAGGTATATAATGACACGATACATACCTAAATGAATGTTTTGCATCTAAAAATAACACCTAAACGTAGAGAAATATAAATACGGAAGCTGAGAAAGTGCTTCGTATAAATGTTATGCCCGATCTAATCAATTTATATCAGTGATTCTGTCATAACGATATTATTTCAAACATTTACGTTTTTTTTATGATAAATTTGTTGTTAAAATACAAACCAGTGCCGCAAAAAGCATAACCTGATATCGCTATATTTCTTTTTAACGCGACAACCGATTTTTGACTTCATAAAATTAATAAGCCCGATAAAATCGTATTTAATACGTTTATATCTTGAATTTTTTTTTTGTTGGTTTCATTTTCTTTTACCTGTTCCCACAAATGTAGATATTATGTTAAGGCAATAACAAATGGCTTCCCATATGCATTAATAAAATGCCGGACGGTATAAAAAATAAAAAAAAGTAAACTTGTAGAATTAATAGCATCGAAGAAATTTGAAATTCTTCGATTTCGTTTCAACGAAGACGTTATATAGTCGTTTGTTCTTGAATTTTATATCAACTTGAGTATTCGTATTCATTAAGAAGTTTCATTTAAGTTACAATGTATGTTATACGCCTAGTAATAATAATTTTTCTGTCTGGGTGAAACTTAGTCATAAAACAATCCATAACCCTACCAAATTTGAACAAAAGAGTATTATTTATAGTCCTTAAAACAGTTTATCCTTATAAGTCTTACAACTTCTTCAATAACGCTGTCAAATGTTAACATAACCATTAATATTTTCCTTTTCTTGCAGATCCAACAGATCCCACAGACACAGGAACACCAGGTATGTTTTTTAACGATTTTCAAATAATATATTCATTAAACTTTTATAGAATTTACTCCATATTGAGAGTGAGTGTAACCATTTTTGTAGCAGGCCATATATGCAGTCCTTCCTTCTATGCCTCTGTGCCTGTTACAACTGTTTCGGCAAAACCATCAACTCTTTGGCTGTAGCCCACAGTTCTTTCCGTGCAGACTAAGGGCTATCGTACCTTTATGTATTATTTTCTATAGGTGTTGATTCCATGTCAACTTATGATCAAATATGACTCCCAAGTATTTTGTCTTTCCACTTCTGTATCTGTAAGAATTTGAAGGATGGGTACCTCCACAGCCTACTTGTTTGAAGTGGGCGATAACGTCGCCGGAAGTAAGCTCCCTCATGCTGGCTTGTGTTAGCCTCTGTACTCTCCGAATATAGAAAGAATGCGTTCGACAGTCTCATCTTCCTGTTCACATCCTCTACAAAGTGTAGTGTCAAACAAATCCAGTCTGTAGAGTTGTTTACGTAGGTGGCGGTACCGGTCAGAATACCCGTGGCTATCCGAAGGTTTTGTTTGTTCATAGTCACGTATTTTTCGGCTACTTTCCTGTCCGGATACTGCAGCAGTTCCTTGACAAGCCTGCAACCTTCTGCATCATCCCATCTACCCTTAAACTTTTCGAGGGAATGTTCCTTTATTAGGTCAATCATAGCTGACGCGACAGATCAATGAGAGTGCCATGTCCCAAGAGTTTTTGGGAGGCTGTTTTCCTGGCAATGTGGTTACCTTTCGATTTATTGTGGCCCTTGATCCAGCCTAGAGTGTCTTCGTTGCTGCTACAGGCTTCGATCAGGGACAGGTGACACTCCAGTACTGGGACTGATGAGATACGTGGTCTGTTCAGGGCTAGTAGTGCTTGTCTACTATCCGGAAGGATTTGAATTTCATTACCTGTGTGTCTTTCCACTTATTTCCACGTATATAAATGAATCTTTCCTTTTACTATTCTGTAAGAACGTAATACATAGTAATACATTCCATCATAAATGTGGAATTTAATATTTCCTGTTCCTCTTGAAGTAGGACGGGATATAATGGATTTAGATGGTTAAAATTTGTTCATAGTTCACCATAACCTATTTGTCCTTGTTATCTCTGTAGCCAGTTTCCAGTAGGAAGCATTTAGCGTTTTTGGTTTGCTGAGACTGGTACTGGGGCCTCTTCAGATCTATACCTCTACCTCCCTCATCATATCTTCTTTTAAACTGTCAAAAACCTAACAAAAATTTTAACCTTGATCTATTTCATTAGCTTTTTATTCTTTAATACATTTTTTTGTCTTGACATGACAATTTTACGAAAAAAAAGTGCAAATTTCAAAAATATAAAATTACATTTTTGCTAAATCTGTTTAATCCTCCCTTAAGCATTTCCAGCTAATACCACTCACCGTCCCTTTCTTTGCACCGACACATATCTATTTTCCGACACGTTTCACTACTTCCATCCCCTCCTCAAGTTTTCTATTTCGTGCTTCAATAATTATGTCCAAGGATTTAATAAAAAGCACCATATGGTTGTTTTAACGTTCATCTCAGTTTACAACACAAACTTTTACAGACAAACATTATACCAAGAGAACTAAGCTGCTTTCAAAAATTTAATTACGTGTGTGTGTGTGTTTCACTAATTGTATAAAAATCTTGATTGCTCGAGAGGTATACACAGGACCGGGTTAGTATTGTTCAAAATTAAACCATCCTTTCGATACAGGATAGTGATGCCTGCCAGACGAGACATGACTGAAAGTGGAGAAAAGGAAAAAAACCAAAATATCATGGGAATCACTAATACAAGATATTGGAAGTTTAAATAAAATCAATAAAGACAGTTAAAATCCTGTTTAACTTAGTGGAAGAAGTTATTCAATATCTAGATGAACTATATATCCACTTTTTCTTGAAAAGTTTTTACGAGATTCAGATACTATAAATATTTTATGCTCCGGAAGCCTCTGCTCTAGTATTCGCTTGATATTATGATTGTCTCTAATAATTTTAATGAAAATTCGTAAGAGACTTCAGTTTCAATGGCTCGTGCTCCATTGAGTATCATATTCTTCGACGGAGAAGACGAGGATGTTCCAGGACCGTACTCAATTCATGATATTTTTACATAAAAAGCTTTCTTATTCGATTGGAAAGCTTTTTAATGTAGTAAACATTTTTGGCCGATATCTTGAGAGCTTTGCTCATTTGAAAAACTGCATTTCAAAAGACAAGTAAAGAGTTTTTGATGCTATTTGTTTGTTTTCAATCGTAGAAAAATAAATTACAACCAATATTCAAAGAACTTTCTCTTTTCGATTCAAATTATTGAAATTTTCGAAAAAATAAATATTGTGGATAATTAAAGAAATCTCAAAAATGCTACCAATAATACTATCCATTAAAACTAAAGTTATCTACTACGATAAATTCAAAGCTATCCGGTGTAACCAGCCGATACTAATGAGGGCGACAAAAGGGACAATCTGAGTGCAAGAATTTACTCGAAGCCCTTTAAAATCTCTTTAAAGACCCTCACCGAAAAGGCATATATAATAACATAAACGTGAACGGCACTAATAACTCTAGAAACAGAACTTAAGTACATACAAACATTCTACCATTGAGATTTTATCATTTGTAAATCTTAAAGTATACTCGAATTTTTATGTAAAACGAAATCTATACAACTCGACCCAGTTCCGCCTTGTTGGTTTCATTATGTTTGTCAGACAATTCCATATTTTCGTGACAATAAAGATGACAATACGGCCGGTTGTTAGATAAATAAGGGATGAACCATACAAATATATAGAATTTCATAGAATGACATACAATAACTTCAATAGGGTCGATAAAAATAGAAATTTTTTCTTCCATTTGAGGGCTGGAAGCAGAAAAAGTATGTCTGTCATTACATGCAAGAGTTTCTTAATTAAAAAATTGTTTTTTCTTCTCTTTTTCTTTGTTGTTACTTGGTTTTCCTGTGTCCCTTTTCCATTGAAGTTTCTCTCGTCAAAATTGAGGTTATAACAATAAACTTGAAATCAGACTCCACCCACAATTAATTCGTGTTCGAACAAACGAGTATTCCTTTATTATTTTCTGAACTAAAACGCTAACAAGTTGTACTGTCTTTGTGGTAGATGCATGAAGCTGATTACCAACCAGTCTATGTGTAGTTAACTTGTAATAAACTTAAGTATATAATTGGAACACTGTTAAAAATTTATAATATCATCGTCTCACATTCGTACCAATATCCCTTGATTTCTTTCTACTTACCCACTCGTGATGGTATACAGAGTGTCTTACATCGTGAAGAAATGTCTTCGTCAAATTTAGGTCATGACATGACGAATTTCAATCCTTGTTTCTTCGTGCGATATAAAAATGTAAAATTGCAGCATTTCTGAACTTTGAGAGCTTCAAGGAGTATACTTGACACTCCACGTCGGCCACTTTATTAGCGAATACTAAAGTTTATGTCTCAGCTCTCAAGCGATATGGCGAATGGAAATCTGCAACTATATAACGAAGCCAGAAGTCTACTGCAGTATTTCTAGAGTCACAGGGCAATCTTTCAACCTCTCTAGGATCCTATGCAAACGTATTTCAGGCGGAAATTCACGCCATTGTTTCATGTGTGGAGAGAGTGGAGCAAGCCAATCCAATACATAGATCAATAAAAATTTTCTCGGACAGCCAAGCGGCTTTGAAAGCACTTAGCTCTCACCGTGTAACGTCGAAATTGGTTTTAGACTGCCAAAAAAGACTCTCCTCAATAAGAGAACTCAATAAAGTATTGCTGCTCTGGATCCCTGGCCATTCTGGCACGGAAGGAAACGAGAAGACAGACTTTCCTGCATTGGACCAGAATCACATTAAGTTTTGCCAAGCAAACACTTAATACCTGGACAACAAGAAGAGCTTCCGACTTCTGGCATAATGTACCAGAATTGGTTCATCCAAAGGCTTTTATACATCCTTCGAAGAATGACTTCAAACAAATGTTAGACTATAGCAGGCATGACCTACGTTGTCTAGCAGGCCTTTTAACAGACCACTGTCATCTGAATCAGCATATGCTTAAGCTTGGACTGTCGGAAGATCCGACTTGCCGTTTTTGTCTGGAAGATGATGAAACAGCAGAGCATATAATTTGTGCCTTCCCACTCAGCACAAACCTAACCTAACCTAACACTGTTTACAATATATGGAGGAGAAAAAATGCGGTTCTTTGTAAAGGCCGACGAAAAATTTCGAAAGCTTGTTGCCATATGAAACGTCAAAATCAAAATAAATCAATATGTATTCATAGCAACACCAAATATTATTAAAAACACTGCTTCTTTCTCAGCTGACATAACTTTTAAAAGAAATCTCAATATTTTCTAAAGAATTTTCTCTCTTCCGCCGTCTGGAATCAATACTCGAAATCATTACACGAGGTATTAGATATTTTCGTAATGGAATGTTGTATATATTATGTTCACGTATAAATTTAGTTCAGGTGATAGAAAACAAGATAATCACGTGACCATTTGTAATGTTATTAAACAGAAAATGTGTGTTTTAATGTTAGTCTTTCACTTGGCTTTCCACTTTTATATATTTGATCACGCTAGATTCAACAGCACAAACGTATTTTATGTGTTGATATAGTGGTGAAGGTTTATATTAATCTTACTGTAAATTTATCGCTTTTAATAATAATCAGTACACTGTAAAATTTGATTTAAATTCAGAAAATCTTTCATTACCAAGTCTGACATGCAAATGCAATTCTTCTTTTTGCTATGTAGATTTCTTTTTTCTTCCGCCGACACCACCTCAGCCTCCTGGGCTTATTGTGGATACTCCTAGTGTTCTGACTACAACCTATTCAGCCAATCCGCTCCCTGTATTAGCTCATACAGGTTCTTTGCTGGTTGGTTGTAGAAGTCTTCTGGAGCCCGTCCATGACCAGGTTCCAGAGCAGCGGGGATAGTACTCCCCCTGCGGACAGCCCCTGGTTGCACGTACGGCCATTGTCTCCCCCATCAGAGTTGATTCTATGAGCCTACTTCTGAGCATGCAGTCTATCCACCTGCAGCTCGTGGCATCGATCCCAGAATTCCTCGTCGTCTTAGCTATAGATTCATAGGAGGTTTTGTTAAAAGCTCCTTCGATATCAAGAAAAGCTGCGAACAATACCTCTTTGTTTTCCAGCACGTATTCAGCCCTTTTTATGAGTTGATGTAATGCTGTTTCGGTTGATTTTTCCTCTCTGTATGCATATTGATCTCGGTGTATTGGTCTTGTAGCCAGTATGCCGTCTCTGATATGTCTGTCGAGAAAATTCTCAAGAGTCTTCAGCAAAAATGACATTAGATTGATTGGTCTCAGAGCTTTAGCCGTGTCCTGTCCAGATTTTCCAGGTTTTGGTATAAATGTAGCTCTGATGCGTTGCCAGGTTCTTGGAATATGCCCTAGAAGGTTTATATTAATCTTACTGTAAATTTATCGCTTTCAATAATAATCAGTACACTGTAAAATTTGATTTAAATTCAGAAAATCTTTTATTATGTAAATGCAATTCTTCTTTTTGCGATGTAGATTAATCAATGATAAGTATATTTGCAAGGGAATCTTTTTTTTATAATTCAATGAATCTTTATAAATTGAATTAAGATCAAATCGAGACGCGGAGCGCGAAGAACCGAAATAAATTCAATGAAATTATATATTTTCTATTTGATGAAACTTTTCCATTCAATATACCGATTTCCAGTTATCCCCATCTTGATAATTCTTAATATTCATTTACTTTCGTTTGACGAAATTATTTCGAAATTGAAATTGGAAGATTTCTCGATTAAGAACACAGTGGTGTGCTGTTCTACTATTTTATTCAAAAAAATGCATGTGCGACATAAAATTGTCAATATCTCCAACATTCTTTTTTCTCTTATTTTTTGGTAATCCAACCACAATAATGTTTGAGATCTATTACTAACAAAAACGACACCAAAAAATGAAGAACAATCTTCAAAAAATTGCATATATCAGATATCTTGTGAATGCGACAAATTCTATTTAGGTGAAACATCTAGACCATTGAAAGTCCGAATAAGTGAACATAAAAAATATATCAAAGATTAACCTAACCTCACATTTCCAAAATGAGCGAAAAAAAGCGCTATCCCAATAAAAACCGTTCCTGTAACGTGCACTTCACTGGATTCCATTTCTAGTAGACTATCATATTGTTATAATTCCATAAAATGGAATATTTTATTTCACATTTCACCAGAGGTGTGATCTACTATGAATGGACCTTAATAAAATTTGACAACAAAGTTTTGTAGTCTTAAACTTCAAAATATTATTGATTGTCCAGTTGTCAAATTTTTTTCGTAGTGTCAGATAGGGACCAAAAATTATTTCATTACTAGTTAGTCTTGACAACGGTAGCTGGAACGCTACCGAAACGTCGAAATAAAAAATAAAAAACATTATTGTTGTTTGATTCCCAAAAAAATAAGAGAAAAAAGAATAAATAATGCCACAAAGAACTTACAGAAGATATCTCCAGCATTATCAAACTCTCTGTTATCTTAATAAGATAAAAATTTTATATAAGTTGCATTGAAACCTCAATAAGTGAGGAGATTGTGATTAATTTTATCAATAGCTTTAGAATCTACAAGCAGCGGCCCACCCAGGACTCTTGTTTGCTTCTGTCGCCTCTATCTCCCAACTTTTCGGTTCCAACTGCTGGGACAATCTTTATATTGAAATTTTTTTCTAATAATTACATACCTTTTAAAAAACCACTTTGACAGTTGTACTCTTTATCTCTTTTATTTCGTTTATCAGATGAAAATAAAAGCCAGCTGGTCGACAAAATGACTGAATAAAGTGTTTAAATTATATAAACAAAGCAGTTTATTTATTTATTTATTATTAATAAGTTAACGTTTCCTATTAACAAAAAACTATTTATAGCCGCGTGGTAAAGGCACCCGTATTAACGTATGGAAACGTACTCTGTATGTGATCTGAATCACTTATGTGATAATTGATACAGCAGTTTCTGAATATTCTATATAAATTTAGAATGGGTATATGATAAAAAGTTCCCACATTTCTGACTAAATTAATATATATTGTTGTGGTGGTATTGATAACAGTACCACTAATACTACGAGGCTTGTTCAATTGAAACCCATCTTTGGTCCAGGAAAAATTTATTGACAAGTACAGTTACAAATAACTACCACTACAATTGAGGCACATATCCCACTGTTTCACCAACCGATGTATACCCTGCTTATAGAATTCTTGTGGCTGCTGCTGGAAGAATTCTTTCACAGCGTTTTGTACTTCTGCGTCCGACTGAAAACGGTTACCTTTTAACGTCTTTTTTAGTGGCCCAAAGATGTGAAAATCGCAAGGCGATAAATCGGGACTATAGGGTGGATGCTCTAATATCCTCCATTTCTTTCGTTGCAGATTTTCTTTCACTACGTTGGCAACATGAGGCCGAGCATTATCACATTTGGACGGATTGTTAACAACAAACGCCATTTCAAAGTCACAATACTTAAAATCGCTGTCAAATATAAACGAAATAAACAGATCAGTGTGACGTTTGCATACACTACTAATGTTGGAAAACGTTAGTTGAATGATTACAATTGTTTCCAAGGCTAACCTGACCAAAGATGGATTTCAATTGAACAAGCTGTGTAGTAGAATAATTTAGTTATAGAATATTCTCTGGATCTTTGGATTAGACCTATTCCAATTTTAAAGGGTGCCCGTACCATAACATCTCAATAAATCTAGAGCTTACGCTGTTGACTGCTAGCTCTTTTGACAGTTCGTTCTTCTTATCTAATCTCCATGGAATCCACATTGAAAATTTAATATTGTCAATAGTTGCAAGGTAAAAGAAAAAGTGTAAAGAGGTGTTTTTTTTTCAATTATTTTCTCTCTACCTAGTATTGAGCTTCAGGAAGTTTCTGTATCCATGTTAAGTTTGTATTAATTTTTATAAGAAAAAACTCTTGTCTCTTGGAGCACTTTATGATTTTATAAGCATGCCTCTGTATAATGTTGTTTCAAATGGGACAAAATAATTAACATTAAGATATAATATGTTAATATTGAATTATTATTATTAATTTAAACGGATAATACGTCTGGACTGCTTTTAACTAAATGATCTTTAACATATTCAAATGGGCTATTAGAAATTGAACGAAAACAAATAAATATGAATATTATAGATAATAACTGTTTATGTATAAAGTGGTTATTATTAAAATAAAACTTTTTTAATAAAAATGTGGAAAAATAGGATTTTAATATTAATTTTATTTAAATATATGATTATGTTGGATTAAAGCCATGATACAAATTATTGATAAACATGGAAACCAGCCGGGATTAATTCTATAACAGCCTTGGTTCGTTAGAAGCTGTATAAAATGAGTTATTCAATTTGATATTTTAATTTGAAAAAGATTAAAATCCGCGTCTTGAATTCTTTCTTTCTTTCTTTCTCTTAGTTCTTCCTGAACCCATGTTTTCCATTCTTTTCTGTCCCTGGCTAATGCCTTCATCTCTCCTAATGTCTTTCCTTTGATCTTTCCAATTTCTTCAATCTGATCTATCCGTTTCCACTTTGTCTTTTCCTTGATATTCCCATTTCCATTACTTTTCTCGCTATTCTATCTTGCTTTATTCTTACTAGGTGGCCAAACCAGCTCCATTGTTTCTTTTTAATATTTGATATTATTGGGTCTTGATTAGTTATGCTTCTGATTTCTTCGTTCCTTACTTTGTCCCATTTCATTTTTCCTGATATTCTCCTTAAATATTTTATTTCCATTGCATTTATTTTTGTATCATGTTTTTTCTGCAGTACCCAGTTCTCACTGGCATAATTTATAGTTGGTACTGTAATTTTGTTGTATATTTCCATCTTTGTATTCATATCAATGTATTGAAGGCTTAGTAATGTTCGATTTAAGGAATAATATAATCTTGTTGATTTATTTGCTGTGTTATTAAGTTCTGCGTCTTTTTTTTTCCATCTTCTGTTAAAATACTTCCTAGGTAGTTATAGGTTGTTATTCTTTCTAATGTTTTGTGATTACATTTCAATTCCTCGTAATTATTCCCCTGTTTTACATTTACTATCATTACTTTGGTTTTATCTGTATTTATTGTCATTTTCATCTTTTCTATTTCTCTTGTCAGTAAATTAATTAGTTTATGCATTTTATTTCTCGATTTTTATACGATATCGATATCGTCTGCGTATATTAGATTACTTAGTCTGACCGGTACCATGTTCCTGTCCCTATCATCATGTCCAGATTTCCTCCTTATCTTTCTATTTCCTTCACTATTTTGTTCATAATAATAACAAACAACAGTGGGCTTAAGCTATCACCTTGTTTTATACCTTTTTTCATTGAAAAATCTTCCGATCTTACACCTCCTATCTGCACTCTTATTTTGACAGTCTCGTATGTGCTTTTAATTATATTGATTAGAGCTTTCGGTACTCCTAAGTCTTCCAATACCTCCCAATATTTTTTTCTTTCTACTGCATCAAAAGCTGCCTTCAAGTCTATAAATGCTAAATACATTTCTTCTTCCGCTTCAATTGTATTATCAATTAGTCTTCTTTAAATGTATATATTATCATTTGCTTGCCTTCCTGGTCTAAAAGCTGCTTGTTCCTTTTCTAATTTTGCTTCTATATGACTTCTTAATCGGATCTCCAATATTCTCGTATATATTTTAAAGCTGGTTTGGGCTAAACATATTTGTCTATTATTATTGTACAGTGTTTGATCCCCTTTTTCATGTATTGGCAATATAAGATAATTTTCCCATTCTTTGGGGATTTTTCGAGTGTCCCTTGCTTCCCTGCATATAAGAAACAGCCATTCTTTTACTTTTTCTCCTAACCATTTCATCATCTCTGGCGCTACTTCATCCTCGCCACTGGCTCTTCCTATTTTAAGTTTCTTTATAGCCTTTTCCATATCTTCTCTTTGGAGTGCATGGTATTCATGTTCGTTCCCTTCCTCTTTCCTTCTTCAAACTGTCACTAAATGTTTTTTAATAGTGTTCTTTCCAAGTCTTTAATATTTGATTTATTTCGGTTCCCAATTCGCTATTTTCAAAAATTGTAACCCTGTACCAATCCTTAGATAATAAAGCGACAATAATTAGAATTGCAGAGGACGATAGGTTGATAGGATAAATCAGGATAGGATATATTTACAATATGAAAGCCCATAACAAATACAATGTCGAATCTGATTGATGCTTCATAGAATTATATTCAAATACAAATACCTTTATACATACTTCATTATATATAATCTAACACAAAGTAATTGGCTGCATGGAGTCTTCCAAACGCCATAAAAGAAAAAAAAAATTCGTTATTTTCATTTTTTATTGCTCTTATATCTTTTCCTTTACTGCCTCGTAGTCTTGAATTCACGAAACTACAAAATTCACACAAAGTCATCTGGGTTCAATTCTCTTCCTAACTTGATATATATTTTTTCTAGAAGATGGAAAGGAATCGTAACAGAATACTTTTCTCTATTACCATCAACACGACAGGCACTCATTACCCAGTGGCGTATATTCGATATATTATTTTGAGAATTTAGACATCTTTCAGTTTTTCCTGTAAGATACAAAGAAAGAACTATTTTTTTTCTCCAGAATTTGGTAAATTTTTATATAATTTCTTAGACTACATTTTTTATTATTATGTGAAAAATATATTGGAAATCTTTCCTCTCTATTGATATGTCAAACGTCACATTCCGTTTTTTCATTTCCTTTTGCGACGCTCGTGTATTATTATCCAACATGATTAGCTTAATTGCTGTTCGGACTCAGAGAATTAAATCACTCTGTGCATGGGTATACTCGTTACAAGTATTGTCTTGGGAAAAAGGATAAATGTCCTGATTGTCGGTATACCTGCCACGTCATTTGCAAAAGCTCGTTCCATTAGATGAGAGAACATGAAATTTTAATCTAGATTTGTGACATGCACATCTCATAATACTCCAAGGATCTATTTAGTCCTTTATTACAGACATTTATTTATACTACAAAAAGGATACATAAATATATCAAATAAACATATTAATTTCTTATAATTGATGTTGTCTGTCCTGTAGTATCAGTTGGCATCAAATTGAAGGCAGCACACTAAAAAGGATTGCTTGCGCTTTTTGTTCTATCGCCTCTCACCATCTTTTGAAGACTGTATTTATAGTTATTTATGGCTCAAATCTAAAATGAAAGAAGGCTCAGGATGTGGAGTTTACTCCAGAGCACTAATCCTAAGGATTACGTGAGGAATGGGAAACAATACCAGCGTGGTTCGAACAGAACTGGCTGGTTTCTCAATTCCCTGAGCGACCCTGGGAAGCTGGCGCCGAAGAAATATTTGACGATGACCAAGAAAAACCTACGTTTAACAGTAGGATGTCTAAGTGGCCACTGTCAACTGAGGAAACACCTCCATACTATGGGGCTAGTGGACACACCTCTATGCAGGATGTGTGATGTGCTGGCCACTACATTTAAACAGCCAATATCCGATTTTTTGAACAATAATATATAGTGGATGAAAATTATTTTGTTTTCAAAACCCGTTGAAATTTGATATTTCTTTGAAACGTTAAAACATAACAAACACTTAAAATAGCAGTTATCAATGACTAAGAAGACTATACTAAGAGAGATGATGAGACAGATTGCCAACATATGGCAACCAAACTTCATAAATCCCAGCGGATTATAAAATAACAATGATATGTTATATATATTTTAATATATCTGAAATAAACAAATAAACTTTTAAAATGGTGTTTATGGTGCCTTTCTACAACCAGTCTTTATAATTTCGTCGGTATAAATATTATGACAAAATACAACCGAATGCCTTGATGTTCAACTAACTGTAAAATATTTTTTTTATTGTCACGAGTCGATTTTAATGTGACACACATGGTGAGCGTTTGTCTTTTTTTTTCTCCGCATATAATGTTCCCCTAATTCTATTGATTTTGTGTAATGAGATGGGAAATTAATTTACCGAATTTTTATTCCGCTGTTAAGTGCACGACATATGTTACGAAAGGGCAATCGTAAATTTCCAGTTTGAAATTATGTAAATTTAAGACTTTTCGGGAGAATTTTTTATGTCCAAATGTCAACAAAAAATAAATCGTATTCTACATCAAATAGGCTCCTCTTTTATAGTCTCAAGGCACTCAAAAAATAGCTATTTACAGGGTGCTGCGAAAAAAATCATCCACACATCTGCAACAGATAGTCAAGCAGCCATTAAAGCACCAAGCTCTTGTTGTAATCAGTTCCAAAATGGTGTGGGAATGCCTAGACAAGCTCAATGAACTAGGCGAAATAATATAGTATGGACTCCAGGACACACTGGAACAGAAGGAAATGAAATAGCAGATGAACTAGCAAAGAGGGGGACTGAAATACCTTTCTGGGGGCCTGAACCCTTTTGCGGAATCAGCCCCAATGTAATATTGGAAGAAATAGGTTAAGCCAAGAAAATGAGAAGATCTGACCATTGGAAAGATCTAGTAGGGCTTATACAATCAAAGACTCTTCTGGGTGACTACAACCTGTTGAGATCAAATGAATGCAAAAGTTAAAGTAAAACTGCGCTAAGAGTTTCAACAGGGATCCTAACGGCACATTGTCGCTTGAATGGGCACCTGTAGAAACTCAAAATAGTGGAGGAAGAAGAATGCAGATTTTGTGGCATGAAAGAAGAAACCTCCATCAACATACTTTCCAACTGCACAGCACTTCAGAATCCTAGAGAACAACACCTGGGAGATTACTGCCAGTAATAAAAAGAATGTTGTGATTTTTTTTTTTTGAAAATTCTTATTTTTCGATTTTTTCGACCCTTGTATCGTTTGTCAGCAAATTTTGAATATGGAATTCGAAAGCCTATTATATTATCAACCTTCGTGCAAAATTTGAATGAGAGACATCGATATATGGCATCACAGTAATA
>CAJUYH010006236.1:0-20736 GCA_910591685.1 Galerucella tenella | reverse complement strand
TAAACCGCACCATACATTTATACCCCAAATAGTCTGAAAACGAGTTGAAGAAACCCAATGTGGATTTTCGTTCGACCAATAATGGGCATTATGTGTATTCACTACACCATTGTTGTGGAAGCGGCTTTCATCACTCCAAAATATTTTATTTAAAAGCAAGGGATCATCGGTAATCATAACATCAATTAAAGAAATAAATTCTAATCTTCGGTCGAAATCAGTAGGCTTCAGTCCTTGAACTAAATGTAATTTATAAGGGTGATATTTGTGTTTTGTCAAAATTCTCTGTACAGTACTTTTGCTTAATCCGTTTTCTTCAGCTATTTTTCTAACAGAAGTATGGGGATTAATACCAACATACGCAAGTACATTAATAACATTATCATCATTGGTCACAGGATTCCGGTATGGTGCATGGTTTTTGTTTGGGAATGAACCGTTGCGCAATTTTCGTTCCAATCTAGGAAACACCATGTGTGCTACTTGACGACGTTGAGGAAAACGTTCTCGATATAAACGGGCTGCTCGTCGAGCATTTTTCCTGCATTCACCATAAACTAGGAACATGTCAACGTATTCGTCAGAACTAAACGTGAATGGCATCTTACTGATAACAATCGTAATTATTTTTTAATTGGAACTTGTGAATAGTGGGCACAACAAACAATTAAGTCATAGATTAACTACACTAGGCACTGTTTAACAATAAGTATTTGGAGTTCTTTTTTTGACAGATGCATCGGTTTTTGACAACAGATAATTAATGTACTTCTTTTTGACATTTTTATAACCATCGGCGTAGGCAACATAATTTTTATAAGGATAATTAGGTAATACTTATAAAAAAATCTAAAATGTTAATTTTTTGTTGTTAATAATAAAAAACAAGCACAAGTATCTGTATCGTTGTTTTCCTAATAGAATAACACGCAATTTTTAATGACAATATACAGTGTGTACCATTTTAAAATAAAAAGTGATAGGTGGCTGCACAAGCCTGTCAAATGCAATCAAGTTTTTTCATAAGTCATTATGAAGGGACTTCAATACCATTCAAAACAGTTTTTTAATTTTTAAATTATCTTGTCAAATAAGCGAGATATTGTATGTATACGATAACTTGGGACACCCGGTATAAGATTTTGTATAGCTATATAAACTGTATCAATATAAAGCTCTAACAAAAAAAATAAATATATAACAATAAAATGAAAAAAAAAACATATATATATATAATAATATAGTAAAATAAAGTGAAAAAAAATATTTTAAGAAAAAAACAGCTAAAAAAAATATTCATGAAAAAAAAAACAAGAGCTAAAAGTTAATAATTATGAAAGAACTAACCACTGAGAAAGAAAAATGTAATCTAATCTAAATAAAATACAATGTAATTACTAACCCCAATTCTGTCAGGAGAGAACTTATAACAAATTGACTGGCCAGTTGGTTGTGAAAACCAGTGCCAATAAGACTTAATCACAGACACACTTTCTTAGGCAGAAGAGGTTACAAAATGTAAACTGCCAACACAAATATTAATTTTTAGCCTAGTAAACTTTTATATAAAAACATAAGCTAAGACAAATTGTTAAACAAAACTGATTATCTGTAACTCAATTGTGTCAATTTGAGCATTAGGACAAATATCTTGCATCTGATAATGTCTAATGTTAAAAATGAATGTATCAACTGAGAAATATTGGGAAATAAATTTTTAACTTACCATTTATAAATATTTTGATGTATTCCAATGCAAATTTCTGAGCAGTTCCATTTTTGGTGAAATTCATTGTTACAACATTTTTGTCCCATTTCAAGTTTAAAACGTCGGCGTCGTCACATGTACCATCAGCAGTGGAATTAACAGAAACATTAATTTTCCTTGTAGAATTTTCTAGTAACAGTTCTATTTGAAGTGCTGCATCAATTAATAGACAAGTATAGTTAGTGTTGGGATAGTTCAAAGCCCATTTTCCACTAGAGGGATCAACTGATGCGGGAGTAGATGTTGGAACGGAAGTAGACGTCGGAACCACGGTAGATGATGAAGTGGTGGTAGGTTTAGAAGGAGTAGTTATTGGAACAGAAGTGGTCGAAGAAGGTGTATTAGTTGTAGGAACAATAGTCATGCTAGAAGAATTTGTGGTGGAGGATGTCAGTTTTGATGATAAGCTGATAGGTGTGTTGGTTGTAATAATTTTTTGTTCTGAAAATGTTGTATTCGACTTGTCGATCAGGATTGATGATTCTAGACTTTCTGAAAATAAAAAATCAATTAACAAATTCCGATTGGATTTCCTTGCAAAAAAATATACAAATGAATTAAATTAACCACAAATAGTGAACAGTAAGAGCTAATTTTAATTTCCAACTATCAAGAGGACTTCTAGTCCCTTTAAAACAATATATATTATTCTTTTTCTGGTGGTTTCAAAACAGTTGTTAGAAAAGTAGACACAACATACTAAACCATAACACAACTGGCAATACATGATAGATACAAATACTAGAAATTGAACCAATTTCAGATCAGACAGAAAACGGAGATATTACAAATGTGGATCAACTGGACACTTCATTGCAGATTGTTTCAAAGATCAGACCTTTAGTGCTAATGATGCACATTCAAATGTTGGATATACGTGATACTTCATGTGCTGAGTATGGAAAGTGTGTCTGAAGAATGTAGTGAGTCGGAGACAATCTCCAAATATCAAATACTCATTTTTCTTCAAATGCGCATATTTTAAATAATGTGTTCATACTCTCAGGAGTATTTATACTCCAAGTCATATAAATGACATTTATGCACTACCGGGCGAAAAAGTCCAGATTATAAATACGTTTAGCGGGCGTAAAGTGTCACTTTACCGCCCGCGGACTACTTTACCACCCAGGGGGCGGTAAAGTAAATCTCTTTTTTTTTCTTTCAAAAATGCACATGTAGTTAGTAAAACAAACTTTATTATTATTTATTATCATGGAAATATTTGGTACAATTAACAAAATATCAGTTTAATAAAGAAATGATAACTTTAAAAGCCCAAACATAAGATCCTCACACTTATAATTTTATACTAATAACACAATTTGAACAATTACTTATAGAAATGTTAGGATTTGCTACCTTGCTCTGTTGTAAGTTGCTACGAAATTGTTTTATCATCTTATTAGTTTCAATAAGACTTATTACTTAACGCCCTTGATACATAAATAACTATTAATGTCTTTGAGAAACGTCACATAAGTTATCACTTATATGACATTTTAAGAAAAAGAAAATTTACTATGTTGGTAATATAAAATGCTAAGTTGGGAAAACCAAGTTTCATTTCTATTTTAGTTTCAAGCCACAATAATTTTCTAAATGGTGATTATTATAAAAAGTGCTGACAAAGAAAACACTGATAAACAGATAGACAGAAATATGTGTGGTTTGAATAAGTGATCATATATTATTATTATCACGTCGTTCTCTTCGTTTTTATGTCTTTTATCAAGTTTTATTCTAGTGTTCTTACGTGTATTCGGTATCAAAATATTACGAATTTTGTATAGTGTTTTAATCTGCAAGTGTTTTTAACGTTTTT
The DNA here is from genome assembly GCA_910591685.1 of Galerucella tenella. Classification (NCBI taxonomy): domain Eukaryota; kingdom Metazoa; phylum Arthropoda; class Insecta; order Coleoptera; family Chrysomelidae; genus Galerucella; species Galerucella tenella. Next base: position 17,143 of record CAJUYH010006236.1, on the reverse strand, counting down.
CGTATGATAATCCCAGAATTTCCATCTGAAGTCATTTACATTATTTTTTTGGCTTGATCATTAACTAGCAAAAAGTGAATTTGCCAATTAGTAAAAACTGTAATATCCTTCACCAAAACGTACAGTGTATTAGAAATAAATTAGTAGGTACAACTTGACAATGTAGTAAACAACATCAATAATGTAAGAATTGTTTGTTTTTCAGAACATTGCCTCAATGCTAATCACGTGGCATGTTTTAATCTGACAAACTTTTATAATGTAAGCACATTTGTTAGACAGACACATATCCATGGTGGCGTAAGTATATCTATATATATATATATATACAAACAGACAAATATTGAGGTAAGCAGCAATAATGCATTACAAGGTATCGAATTTGTTGAACTAAAAAATTTGTCACAAGAACTACATTGCGAAATAACTGGTGCTTTTATTAAAACAGTAAATATTGTTATTATTGTTATATATCGGTCAAACTCGAAAGATAGTAATTATGACATATTCCTTACAATCATAAGGAACACCTTGATATTACTGGAAAATAACTACTTATACAAATTGTAAGATTATTATATGTGGAGATTTTAATGTTAAATTTTTAGACCCCGATAATAATACAAAACAACTTACGGATTTGTTATTACAATTTAACTATGAACAAACAATTTTCTCCTCACATAACATATAACTCAAAAACCTGTCCTGATAATATTCTTGTGAACTTTCCAATAAAATAAGGAACCAACAGGAGTTGGTTTCTTTTTTAAAGGAGGTTGTCAGAATGAATCCAAGTGAATAAAATAAAACACTTTACAATGATGAATAAAATAAATACACTCTATTGCTTAAAAACGTTAAACAAAATAACTACATTGAACAAATTACTACTTCAAACAATAAATCCAAAACAATATGGCAAATAATGAATAATGAAGCAGGTCGACATAAAGATAACAACTGTGAGAAATTGGACATTGATCTAGATATGTTCAATCATTATTTTGTAAATCATTCAAATACCATTGTTCAGGGTATCACAAATAATAGTTAAGTTGCTAATATTCCTAATAATCAGCATTCTCTATTTTTTATGCCCCTAACTGTTGACATTTTAAGAAATCTAAAATCAAAGAAATCCCAAGACGTGTACCATAATTACCACAAGTTTTTTTAAAAGTTGTGCTCCAAATTTTATTGTCCCTATTACAGATGTTATAAATAGTTGCTTAGTTGATGGTGTATTTCCAGATATATTTAAAATAGCCAAAGTTATCCCATTTTATAAACATTTTATCTACCTCCGTACATGAATACTGTAAATAATGATCTACTAACCACTATGTATGCAGATGATACTAACTTTTCGTATCACTGCAAAAATATATCTGATATAACTGAAAGCACATCAAAAATCCTAACTAAAGGTAAAATTTGGTTTGATAGCAATGAATTATAACTCAACAAAAGTAAAACTGAAACTTACGTTTTCAGCTTAAATCACACAAACAATGCAATAAAAGATATTACTTTCATGGGAATACATCTAGACACACGACTTTCATGGAGCCCCCATATAGATAACCTTTGTATATGCCCTACATAGAATATCAAATATACAAAAATACAGAAGCTGCAATAACTGCTTATTGTGGACTTTTTCATTCTAAACTTTTGTATGGTATTCTAGTGTGGGGCAATGCCAGTCACCACTTGCTACAAAGGGTACACTCCATTATACAAGCAAAATATCATAAACCTTGTAAAGAGATATTTAAACAGCTTCAAATTATGAGTTTATTCTCCTTAATTGTAAATGAAAATTTAAATTATGTGAAAAATAATAGAAATCACTTCACAAGACATGCAGACATACATAATTATGATACTAGGGGAAAACATCAAATTGTCCCAACAAGAGTAAGAAGAAACAAGTACCAGGCTCTAGGTATTCGATTCTTTAATGCACTCTCAGAAGAAATTCAAATCTTGCCTACAAAAATATTTAAAACCAAAATAAAAAGTATGTTGAAGGATATGTGTCTATACAATATTAACGACTATTTTGAAGAAGTTAAACATGTCACCTAAGTATAAATTTTGGAAAATATGTATATGCATTATTTAAAATGTTAAAACTTTTAACTGTGAATTGTTGGTGTTAAATGTTTATTTTTTTATATATATATACAGGGTGGGGCAAACTTCTGACATCGGAGGATTACATCGTTGTGGTGATAGATAGAACGTTTTGTGTGAGCTAATACAGCTACTGAGGGCACATTTTGAAAATACTTTCGATTCTACAGGGTGTTCCCAAACCACGTAGCAGCACAAACTTACATTTTTTTAAATGGAACGTACTATATTTTGTTTAAGAATCGAAAAGATCACACCAAGAGCGTTACAAAAATATAGCACTCTAATATATTATAAGGGTGTTTTACAAAGATATGGCCAATTATTAGCAAAAAAGACCTCCTCTTTAACACTCTGCAGAACAGTATATTAAAATAAATCAACAGGTCTTTGTGTTCAAATGTCATACACACATCATTGGCTGTGCTCAGTATTAATTACTTTTTTTATCTGTGGCTTCTTTAATACAGGGTGAAACAAAACGCAAATCAAGCAATATCTCAAAATTTTTAAATAAATCACCCTATAAGTCTTTTCACAATTTGTTAGTACAATTAATAAACTTTCAAACGATGTAGTAAACTTAGGGCATTAGTTAATGGAAAATCGTAGATATTTTATGATAATGGTCAAAAACAAGTATTTTACATACACAAATTAAATGGTATTAAATTTTTACATGCAACATCTTGTGAATTTTAACATTTTCAAGGCATAAATTCTAATCGTAATTTTGGATGCATGTAAAATATCTTCGACTTCTACTCTTACCATTAGAGGAAGGAAACAAGGAATTATGTTGGGAAAAATATTTTTGCTTACTGTAAGTAGCCTAATGTCATTATAGTACTAATAAATATAAAAGCAGTTTGTAGTCTTTACGAAATAATTACTTAAGTCACCACAAACAGTATATCTTAGTTATGTAAAATGCAAGCTTGTAATTTATTTTCCAACTTTTTCTATTTTTGAAAAACTAACAATTATGAAAACCAACATTATAAGAACACTCACATTTACATAAATGAACATTGACATTCTATAAAAAGTATAGTAGTTTATGCTAAGTGTTCAAAATGGTGACCATTTACTTCCATACATTTCTTTTCAAAAACGAGATTCTTACTCTTTCCAACATAGCTGGAGTTATTGTGGAAAATGCGTTACGAATCCTTTCTTTCACGTCTTATTTGGTAGTAGGTTCCGTTTGATACACAAGTTGCTTGATGTATCCCCATAAAAAGAAATCCATCGGTGTGAGATCTGGAGATCGAGGAGGCCACGAAATTGGTCCACCACGTCCCATCCAACTATTGTATTTGAATCAACTTCCTAAACACAAACGAAGAATACAGCAATATTTCTTTGACATTTATTAGTAGATACTATTTTGATAGTAGCCCACTTCATGTAATCAAAAATATGGCTTGTTTATGTTTCGCCCATTCTCAAACAAGCCTATAATAACAATTCTTGAAAGTGAAACATGAATAAATATGAAATTTTTGGTAATTCCAGGTACTTACGGTATTAGCAAACATTTTATTTCATTGATTAGATATTGTAGATGCATCCAAAATTACGATTAGAATATATGCCTTAGAAATGTTAAAATTTACAAGAGGTTGCACGTAAAAATTTAATACCATTTTATATGTGTACGTAAAATACTTGTTTTTGACCATTATCATAAAATATTTACGATTTTCCATTAACTCATGCCCTAAATGTACTACATCGTTTGAAATATCATTAATTGTACTAACCAATTGTAAAAAGGCTTATAGGGTGATTCATTGAAAATTTTTTAGATATTGCTTGATTTGCGTTTTGTTTCACCCTGTATTAAAGAAGCCACAGATGAAAAAAGTAATTAATACTGAGCACAGCCAATGATGTGTATAATAATATGACATTTGACCTCAAAGACCTGTTGATTTATTTTAATTTACTCTTCTGCAGAGTGTTAAAGAGGAGGTCTATAAAGTCTATAAAGTTCTATCTCTCACCATAACGATGTAATCCTCCGATGTCAGAAGATTGCCCCACCCTGTATATATATATATATTGTAATGACGACCTTTTAAAGATGAGAATAAATATTTCTAAATAACAATTATTAAATGTTCTAAAAATTTATAGTTTATTTGCAGTTCCTATTTCACAGTACACCAGACATGTTATAATTCTTGAAGATATCATAAAATATGGTCTGTATATATCTTGGGTTAGTAACTGAAATTCCTGAAAAAGCAGGTATCACTTCCTGAAACTTAGGTGAATTATCTGTCTCCAGAGTAACCATACTTTAATTATGTTGAATTCCGTACCTACCTACTTGACATTTTGGTTCATTGTTTGCTTATTTATTGTAAATTAAAATTATCTGAACGGGAAAAAATTAAAAAGTATTTATCTTAATGTCTTTGGAAGCCGTAAAAACGCAAGGAACAGAGGTAGGTACTACAGTTATATTGAAAAATTGCAATGGGTCTGTATATTATATAGGAAACAGATTCCATGGAATCTGAAAATCGGTATTAACCTCACTGAAATTCTCGGCGATGTACATATTTGAGCCCATGCCAGATGTGACTCAGTTCTCAATAATAAGCGATAAGAAGTATGGTCATAACAGATATTCTGAAAGAACTTTGCTTTAGAAGATTAAACAGCCTACTACCTAAATAGCTCTGGAATAAAAAAATTACAAAAACCATAACCTGTTTTCAATCAGTAACAATTTAATTGGAGAAAATGTACCTGATAGGTTCCTAGGAACCGAACTTTTCTTACCTGATACACTCAAGCAGAGAAAGAACACCACTAATAATTTCTTGACAAAATCCATAGTTTTCTTATAGTTATAATTCTACCATAAATTGTAGCAAAAAAATTATTACGGATAGGTAACCTTTTGAAAACAGAACAGAGGATTATCGAATCGAGCGTACTAGTACTATAATACTATAAAGAAAGCATAAAGAAAGGATATAAGGATAATAAATATCATATATCAATTCTCTTGTTATGTGTACCTAACGGTGTTACCAACGGCAGCATGAACATCATAGATAATATGACCATAGAATAATTAGAATATGACGAACATGTCAAGTCAAATCAAAATTGACAAGAATGGCATTACTGATGACAGGGCACGAGACATGGCCACCTACAACACTGTGTGTGTTGGAGGAGGCCATGCACGGAAGCCTAATTTACCGACATAATGTCCACGTGACGTCACAAACTAGTCTGGTGGTAAAACAATAAACAAAGCGTTCAGACCACGTGGTACTTAATAGTGAAGTTATGCTGATTTATAATGATAGATCATGTTTAAGTTCAGTTGGTTTTGCTTCAGTGTACTTTTAAAGTTATTTCAATAGGGCATGTCCACGTGACGTCACAAACTAGTCTGGTGGTAAAACAATAAACAAAGCGTTCAGACCACGTGGTACTTAATAGTGAGGCCATGCTGATTTATAATGATAGATCATGTTTGAATTTAGTTGGTTTTGATTCAGTGTACTTTTAAAGTTATTTTAATTGTTGAGCTTGCATATTTAATAATATATAATATAGGTTAATAGTTGTTTGTTGTTTGATAATTTTTCATCATGTCGTTTTACCACTAAAGTATTGTCAATGTCAACTGTCGTGGACATGCCCGCATATTTAATAATATAGGTTAATAGGGAAAAATCACGCACCGCGAGATGGCGCTGCGAATGACAAGATGTCGGATTGAGGTGTGAGCCATAGATAACATAACGTGTCAGCAACAAATATTCTGTCATTTTATTCTCATTCATTAGTCATTACGCTCAGATTCTCTTGTTGATATTAGCTTCGTTTTCGAAATTTTAGTGTTGTATTGCTGGATTTGTGTTATTAGATATATCTATTAATAACGTCTGTGAAAGTAGAGATATCAATTTCGAATATTCTGGATTATAGTAGGAATTTATTATAAACTTTACGTTCGCGTTCAGTTAGGCAATCCAGTGACCTGTCAAATAGTATTCAATCAATATGGCGACACAGGGCAAACAAATGTGATTTAATACATTGTATACCAGTAGACCGTGGATTTTGGTATACATAAGTGTATATTTTGGAGAAAGGTGCTTTTATTTTGCTTTGGTGTCTCTATACTAATAATATACAATAAAAAGTTCAGTTTTATTTAAACTTTTAAGCTGGGTATATCAATTTGGGACCAACTTTGGGTTGTGTACCTATATAAGAACATTATTTTTTTGTTAGTGGTTTTTAGACTATCAAGAATGATTATTTAAAATTTACGGGTTCATAAATACACACTGACTAAAACATATACAATATTATAATTAAAGTGAAACTTTTATGAAATTGCTGGCATTAAAATTTCACTTGCTTGAATTGGAAGATATCAACTGCAGTATTTAACTTTTATGCTTACGGATTTCAGGAGTGAAACATCTACTTCAAAATGCTAACAACTTGTGTATTGTAGTCGGTTGTGGGAGCCGTTCAAACCGAGACCAAGTAAGCTTTTTTAAGGTCCCAGCTGTTTCAAAGAACACATTTTTGGTGCACAAGAATGAATTAAGTAAGAAGCGTAGAGAAATGTGGTTAGCAGCAATCAATAGAGATGATTTAACAGAATCAAAAATCAAACATCAGGCTGTATGTAGCAGGCATTTTGTTCAGTTTTGTTCAATAACAATATTTATAAAAACTAAGAAAAGTGATATATTCTAAATAAAAAATACTAATCAAATGAACAATATACTAAACACTAATACAATATACTAAATTGAAGCAAAATATACTAATAAATTCGACTAAAAAGTCTTGAGCACTGTTTTGTTGGATACAATATCCAACACTGTAAGTTTTGTACTTGCAGCATATAAATTTAAATGTGGCTAGGTTGCCTGAAACTGTCATTTGTCATTGGTCATTTTGGACACTCGACAAGGCGCCAAGCGCCCGAGTTATGTCAAGTAAAAATCCAGTTGAATACTTCTAATAAATAAATTCGTATCTGTTAAATATTATTATAATTCCAAGTTTATGGTTTTGTACCTAAAACTACAGCTCTACCTAAGTGGTATCTTTGATGTAATAAGTGTAAATATTGTATAAAGTGTAATATAGTGTAAATAGTTGAAGTGTGCTTTCCTTCATCTTCCTTTCATGTTCAGTCTTAAATTACTGATCACTGTTCATGACTGAATAGACAATACAAAACTAACCTATCTGTCTAAATTGTTTGCCCTGAACGGCCATATTAGGACACGTGATGATTGCCCAGTTCATCGTTGGAGTTGGCAGTTCAGTTCAGTTGAGGCGGAATTATAAACTTTACGTTCGCGTTCAGTTCGCAGTTGGCGTCGTTTCCATTCTGCAGTTCAGTTCAGTTGGTAATTTTTTGTTGGCAGTTCAGTTCAGTTGACAATAAAATAAAGGGATCACACAATTACGTTTATAAAGTCAGTCCGCGTTCAGTTCGCAGTTTCCATTACGCCCGTCACGCTGCGTCCGCGTTCGAGATGGCCAAGATTTAAGTTCGCAGTTGGCAGTTCAGGTATAAACCAATCAAAACGAGAGTTTTGCACCACGTGAGAAACGTCATTTGTCAGCTGTTTAATGTACCTACCATTGGGAAAAGTAGAATTCGATAGATGGCGCTCTGAAATGTCAATGTCATCTTGGCAACGAGTAAAACAAATCAGCTGCCGTATAAGCCCTTTGATATTTAAGTGGTTTTATTTTGCTGTTTCAGTTATTTTCAGTGTGTGTTTTGTTAAACTTTTGCTTTTTCTTTGATTGTGCTTTAGTATTTTGTGTTGTTAAAATACATTTTGACTCCTAATATTTTTATTTTTGGAGTAATAGGTATGGTTAATATTTGTGAAAAGTACAACAAGCGGTCAATTAACTGTTTAGTTTTAGGTCTGATTTCGTGTTATTATTTTATTTTTGATACAATTATATCTACAAAATGTGCAGGGAAGGTAGGTTTCTATTGAGTAATATTTTTAATCTTTAATGCCGACTTATTTTCTCTTTGATCTGCAATGAAAACAAAAAATAGAATAACATAACCTCTTCCATAATATCTCTGATTATATAAGAATATTACCTCAGAAATGATGAGAGTTGAGTTAAATAGAAAAACACAGTTTTAAACTTGTCAGTGACACAAAATTAAACAAATAAAGTACGAATTCACGGTAATTACGTTGACATGAATATAATACAAAAACAATGCAAAACGAATTATTTTACTCGTTGCCGTTAGTTACAATTTTCTCCGCCAGAGGTCTCATCGAATTCTACTCCGCCCAATAGACAAAATAAAAGAGACGGATTGAAGTATAGGCGGTATAAGGCACAACGTTACTGCGCAACTGACCAGCGCATCGAGTCGCTTCGATCGTGAGAACTACAAGACTTTTTACAAAAGGGAAATAGGATAAAATGGTTTAAAATACTATAAATTACATTTCATTCCACTATTTATTCTTCAATGTCGATAAATATTAGGAAATATCCTAGTATATCAACTTTTAAGTCATTAAAAATGAAAATACCTATACAAAATCAATTATACATTGGCTGGTGTGAATCTAGCTTCTGCTTGTCAAAGTCATAGTGGAAGTGTCAATAATTATTCTACAAAATGGTGGATCCGATTTAAAATTAGTTTATTTATAAATTTACTTAGGATTTTAGCACAGAACACGGATTTTAGTTCTAATTTAGGAAATAAAAGTAAGTAAACCTTTAAAATATCATCACCAAATATAATACGTCATAGTTGTATTGCAAAAATTGTAATACTTAGTAAATATATTTGGTCACTTCGCAATTTGTAGTAAGAATAAAACATTTTTCAAATTTCCATCTGATATTAATCAAAGTGAACATCAAAGTACATTTTAGAATTTCTTTCTACATCAAAGGATCAAAGGTTGTGTAAAGATCATTTTAATAATAATGCATTCACAGGTTGATTATGCAAAATACTTATTAGATTTGTTTTACCTTTGCAATCCTTAGATCATATACTACTACCAAAAGTAGTTGAACATAATAATAATAATACCCAAGCTTTTGAAAATACTGTAGCTATTGTCTGTGAAATGGAAGCTTAATTTTTCTAACAATAATGATAGCCCCAAAGAAACTCATCTACCTAAAAATGCATTTTATTTATTTTGTTTCAGACCTGTTCCTGTCTTCATAGAAATGGAGAATCTACTTTTTAACTCCTTTTTATTTAAATTTTTGCAGTTTTTGTGAATAATTTTAAAATAATGTGCAATTGGATGTGATATTGGTTTTAACTTTTCTAAATATAATGTTATAAGTTTAGTAAAAATATGTTATTTTCTGATTAATAATATGTAAATGTTCGATGAATTGATGATAATAATATAGATGTAGATTATTTGTTGTGAAATTATGTGCAGTTTAATAAAAATTTCAAATTAGTGTTGATTTCTCATTTATCTAAGTTATGTATCTTAAAATTGTTTATTAATTATAATCATTTCATTAGAAAAAATGAAATTAGTTTCAATTTTTTGTAATGAAAAAATTATATAATAAACAATTTTTAGACAAATTGTGAGATTTAAATACCCACAATCCAAACCAACCAATTTAAATATCCCGCCCTCAAAAATTAGTTCCAACAACCCTTCCTGGTGCGCTTCGATCGACGTGATGCCACTACAGGGTCGACAACTCTCATTATATTATATTATATTTCTCTATGGTACCTACTCATCTTTTTCTGTTTTTTTTTCATAAAAGCAGCATATAATGAATATGTTGCAGCCCAAATACACTTGAAATCAAATAAATATTTCAATCCATCTCGAGATCCATCTTTATTTTTCACAAAACAAAATATAAATAAAATCAGCTGAGATCTATCAAAATTGTCAAAATAATTCTCAACCAATCAAATCCCTAACTGCCAACTGAAAGTTCGAGGTTCATAAACGCAAAAATTTGCAACTGAACTGCAGGAATGGAAACTACGCCAACTGCGAACGCGAACGTAAAGTTTATAAATCCGCCTACAAGGCGGATTTTATTTATATTTTGTATTGTAAAAAACAAAAGATGGATGAACATATTTATTTGATTTCAAGTGTATTTGGGCTGCAACATATTCATTATATGCTGCTTTTAAGAAAAAAAAAAACAGAAAAAGATGAGTACATTAAACAGCTGACGAATGACGTTTTTCACGTGGTGCAAAACTCTCGTTTTGATTGGTTTATACCTGAACTGCCAACTGCGAACTTAAACCTTGGTCATCTCGAACGCGGACGCAGCGTGACGGGCGTAATGGAAACTGCGAACTGAACGCGGATTGACTTTATAAACGTAAATAAGGCAGTTTTAGCGAGGATACCGTTGAAGTGATTCAGTAACTGAACACTAACCGCGTTGTTTTAGAGTCTAACGGTATCATAGGGGAAGGTACGTGTTGTGACGTAATATGCTGACGTCATTGTTTGATACCGTTGATCTGAAACATTTCAACAAGTCAGGTTACTGGCGGTTACTGAAAATTTTGTTTACAAACATGAAACATGTGTCAGTCAGAGTCACATCGTCGTAGTATTAGTTTATAAGTATTATTCTATGGTCGGTTTCATTTAGTGTGCTTTGGTAATTAATGTACCACAAAAACATAAGTAGCGACTTTTCAGGGGATAGAGGTTTTCTACCTCCTTCAAAAGGTTTTTGAAGAATTTTTTCTCTGTCGATCCTTAATAAATTTTCAAGAAGTTTTTGAAATGTAGATTTTTTTAATTTAAATAATTCGTAAAACGCAGTGTTGTTGTAATTATCAAGCCAAACAAATTCATTCATAAAAATTCTCATGTGTTTCTCTCTTATTATTGCTGACGTTAAGTAAACATCGATATTATTTCCAATTAAAAGAGCATTGTTTATTAAATACAAGTTTTCCTAAACAATTAGCTCCCAAATTACTGGAAGTCTGAAGATTTAATTTAATTTTTTTTTATTTTTCCAACAAGAAACAAGAACGAACAAAACAAAAACAAACCCTAGATAACCAAATATAAAATATGTCAAATTAAGTGTTAACCGTTTTACCACCATTTGTGTTTTAGCGATCTTTTCCAGTTACTGGTAGTGGGGATAACAATTATATACCGTAACGATACCGGTTACTGAAGCTTCAACGGTATCCTCGCTAAAACTGCCCTGTGTGATCCCTTTAGTTTAACTTCAACTGAACTGAACTGCCAACGACAAACTGAACGCGAACGTAAAGGTATTATAATTCCTACTTTGAAGTTAAACTAAAGGGATCACACATTATAAAAGTGAGTGAACGTTTTCGGCCAATTACGGAAGGTGACTGGTGAGATGGTTTTCAAGGCTGGTCACATAATTTTATGTGGAATTGACGGTTCCAATGGAAAAGTTATTAAAAGCTTATGTATGAGATCCTCAACAATATTACAATCCCCACATGAAATTACCATAAAACTCAATCGAGTCCTGGATTTGTCAATGTTCGATGATTAGCCTAAGTCGCAGAAATAGATAATAAACGAATAAAAAAAAATAATAATGTAAAAAAGTTGTTTCATTATATAAGCAAGGGTATGTATGATTTTCCACAATAATCAAATAGGTGGAAGATTTCATGTAATAATAATAACAAATTTTGGTTTTCATATATCATTTAATCTATTCTATGCAGAATATGGATAAACAAACATTTTTTAGCATTCCAGTTCGACTATCGTAGAGTACGGACGTGTGTGATTGTGCTTAGCAGAACAAACCGATTTAATTCTCTAAATTTATAACGTTCAAGTGTGATTTGTAGTTTAATATTATATTATCCAAACTGTAAGTATAAATAGTTACTTCACTTGCTTGAGTAAGCAATTGCCGCGGCACTGGCCCGCAGATGCCCGGCGGTAATCATAGACCAAGCGGCAAAGATCCGCCGCTAGCCGCATCATCAGGTAATGAAATCACAAATAATATTTATGTTGAAGATGTTGTTTTTTCAGAAGAGATTAGCATGGAGAGCCTCACAATGTTTTAAAAAACGATACTTCTATTGCTAATAATTCTAAATCTTCCGATAATGCCATCATTAATGAGGGTAATAAAAACTCACTCTCGAATTCTTTTCAATCTAGTAGTCAAACGAGTCATTTATTTAACACTTCTAATCGATTCAATTCTCATGATAGTGGACCTTACTTTATTTTTGTTCAACATACTGATTTAAATATAGGCCTTTTACATCCTATGAAACTTGGAGAAAAACTACTTGCTCTATCCAAATATGATAAAAATATAATTGAAATTTTTAGTGTTGGTAGGAACCGTATTAAGATCGAAGTTGATTCTGGGCTTGTAGCAAATAAGTTAGTAAATGAACCTTTCTTTAAAGAAAATAACCTAATCGCATATATTCCAAATTATTTAACTGAAAAAAGAGGGCTCATTCGGGGCGTAGATACATCATTAAGCGAAAATACCCTATTAAATATCATAAAATCTAGTATTACTGTTAAAAGAGTCCAAAGAATGACTCGAATAATCCAAAAAAATGATATATCGGAGAGAGTACCACGACAAATGGTTATTGTAACCTTTACGGGAAAATTAATTCCTCAATATATTTATATAAACAAAGTTAGGTGCTCAGTTAGGTTTTTGTGAATCGCAGTCATGCAATGTTTTCAATGCCTTCGTTATGGTCACTCAGCTACCCAGTGCAAATCAAAAACACGCTGTAAAAAATGTGGAAATGAGGAAAGCAATGATTGTCCTGATAACTGTAGGAAATTTTGCATTTATTGTGAGAATAACAACCATGAGTCAGTTTTTAAGGAATGCCCTGAATACATAAAACAAAAAAAAAACCAAAGAAGCTATGGCAAACTTAAATATTTCTTTTGAGGGAGCTGAGAAAGTAATCGAAAATCCATGTTACTCCAGTCTCGTTCAAAAAAATAAGTTTGCACCGTTAATAAACTCCGACACAGAATTACCTTTATTGAAAGATGCCCCCCCCTATAAATCCAATCCTGGAACGTCTCATAAAAGTAGCATTACTGAAAAACATTATTCAACCCCGATTGTCAGTCCACCGAAAAAGAGGAAAAATGATTAAACTACGCCTAATTTTCCTCCTATCCGTAGAGAGTTCCAGACCAGTTTTTGTGCGGGTCCAGTATTTCAGTTTGGACAATGTGAACCTGCAAATGAGTTTAATAAATTCATAACCCAGCTCAGTGCTACATTAAAAACCTTGATAAAAGAAAGTTTCCAAAATTTTGCTAAATCTTCCCCCAATAGGGCTACTAACATCAAAGTTGATGAAATTGAATTTGAAAATAAAGTTAAAGAAATTGTTAATAACATTTTTACATAATTAAGATGGCCTCTAAAAGTATTAAAATTATTCAGTGGAATATTCGTTCGCTAAACGCTAACAAATATTCCTCACATCAATTGCTGTTGGAAGAACATGTCGATATAGCAGTTATATCAGAAACCTGGTGTAAACCTTCAGATACTGTTTGTTTCAATAACTTTAGTATAGTGAGCAGAAATAGAAGTAGGGGATATGGCGGTGTTGCCATCCTTATATCGAATAGTATCAATTACGAACCCATTTCATTTGTTTATAATTTTAATCCAAACTTGGAAGTTTGTGGAGTAAATATTTGCATTGATCAGAGAAAGTATTCAATATTGAGTGTGTACCGACCGGCAAAAGTTAAATTAACAGCGCAAGACTACGGTAATCTTTTTTCGCAAATTAAACATGACTGCATTATCACTGGTGATTTTAATGCACATCACGGCTTGTGGGGGTCAACATCTTGCTCCCCGGAAGGCAATACATTAGTAGAAGCTTTAGATTCTTCTCCTCATTTAATAATCGCCAATAACGGATCTGCTACGAGAGTTACTCTTCCCGGTCAAGCCAAGTCGGTTGTGGATCTTACTATTTTATCTTCCAGATTATGTTCATCCTTTGACTGGACCGTCCTGCCAGATACATATGGATCTGATCACTTTCCTATTCGAATTTCTATCAATGATATCAAGATTCAAAATATGATATTCAAATCATCAGCTAAGTGGTCGATGACTAATGCCAACTGTGACCAATTCAGATTTAACATAGAACAAGATCTCATACAGGAACCAACTCTGCATAGTACTAACGAAATGATTTTATTCCTATTAGAATCAATTACAAATGCTGCTAACAAATCCTTTTCGTTAATCCGACCATCAACTAAGTATGTCAAAGCTCCAGTGTGGTGGGATGACGAGTGCCTTGCTGCTTCGACTTCAAGGAAAAATGCCTTCCAAGCATATAAATCCAATCTAACCCTTTCTAATTTTAACGAGTATAGGAGACATCAAGCTATCTGTAAACGCACTTTCCGCTCAAAAGCTGAATCTAGCTGGGCAAGATACTGCTCCACTCTTAACAGACAAACTCCTCCCTCAGATATTTGGAGAAGAGTAAATAAGATCCAGGGTCGCAAAAACTATACCGCTAACGACGAATCTATGGTAGAACGACTTCTAACAAAAATTGCTCCTGATTATGTACAACTACCTATAAAAATGCCAAACAACCATATCGATTCTCACTTTTTGCTAACCACTATCATATCTGACGAGATTAAAGCAAATATCAAAACCTCAAAAAATACATCTCCCGGTATTGACGGGACAAACTATTGCATGCTAGCAAATCTTCCTGAAATTGCCATAAACTATCTTTCCAAAATATACAACAACATTTTACTTAAAGGTGATTCTCTCAAACAATGCATGGTTATTCCTATACCCAAAGTAAATGACCGAAATGCCTTCAGACCTATCTCTCTCATGTCTTGTCTATTGAAAACATTCGAACGTATCATGAAAACTAGACTAGAATGGTGGTGTGAAAGCAGAAATTTGTTTCCGGTATCCCAGTTTGGTTTCCGGAGGAAAAAAGGAACTATCGACTGTCTATCGCAGCTAACAACTGATATTCAGTTGACTTACTCAGACAATAGTTATCTATCTGCCCTATTTCTTGACATCTCAGGTGCTTATGACAATGTCAACTTAAATCTACTCTTCAAAAAATTAACGCATTTGGGTATTCCAACAATGTGCGCATATGCTTTGGTAAATTTATTCACTAATAGGTATATATTCGTCCGGTGCAACGACAGACTGATTGGACCAAGGGTAGTTCATCAAGGATTACCTCAAGGCTCTGTTCTTAGCCCTCTTTTGTTCAATTTATATACCATGGACCTTCATGGGATGGATATTAATTGCAACATTTTACAATATGCGGACGATTTCTGTTTTTACACCGTTAAAAAATCTTAAGATCAATGTACTGATTCTATTAAACAAATTATGTATATAATACCAGAGGATATTTTCTCAATCAAGGACTTGATCTTACTCCGAATAAATCTGCTGTGGTATTCTTTACTCGACACCGTTTACCGACCCTACCCAATGTGAAGGTGAGTAACCTAAGTATACCCGTACACAATCAGTTTACCTATCTTGGTATTACACTGGATACTAAACTTACATGGAATGAACACATTAATAAATGTTTAATCAAATGCGAAAAGAGCTTAAATGTCCTCAAAGCAGTTAATCGATATCAATGGGGTGCTGATCCTAAAGTCAATTTAATGTTCTATCGTGCGTATACTAGATCCATTCTGGATTACGGTTGCTTTCTATATGGGTCTTCCACGAACACTCGACTTAAAAAACTAGATCGAATTCAGTATAAAGCCCTGAGGTTGGTTTTGGGCGCACTTAAATCCACACCCACAGATAATCTCTTAGCTGAATGTACGGAACCTCCCCTGAATTTGAGACGTGTATTTTTAGCTGAGAAGTTTATCCTTAAATGTCAAGCTAACAATCAGATTGAACTATTGCGAAAAATATCTGACATCTCCAAATCTAATTTAGTTGATAAGTGGTGGCACAATAAAAATTCTCCAACATTAGCCATAGCATATCCCAATGTCTCCTCCTACTTAGACATTCCAGCTAAATTTTCATTTTATCAAGCCACTTTCGATATCTCATATGCCCGGACCAACGTTTGCTTCCCCTCTTTTGATGGTAATAACTCCATTGCTCTCCACGAACTGCTTGGAGAGTTTGAAAAACCGTGCAAGATTTTTACAGATGGTTCGAAGTCAAAGTTAGGAGTTGGCTGTGCCGTATACATCCAGAACTATAAAGAATCGCTAATGTTTAAGTTGAATCAGCATTGTTCCATATACTCCGCAGAACTATTTGCAATATACCAAGCTCTCGAATGGGCCGTTAAGAGACAAATCACTAATCAGCAAATTGTAATAATGTCTGATTCAAAGTCTGCATTATCTGCTTCAAAAAACTCACATAATCAGCTTCACAAGAATGAACTCATTGTATAGTCCAGTAAATAAGGGTATCAACCTTGAGAATAGGTCAGGCCGGTGTCATTTTTTTTTAATTTGTAGGTATTGATGTGTACATTAACCTCTCAAAATCTCATATATGGCGGAATGACCGCAAGACCCTGAAAATCGCCCTGAAGAGCCCATATCTCCCAAAATATGGCACCTAGAGATTTAGGATTTGGACAAAAATGAAGATCAGATCAATGCCTACAAAAATGGTCTCTATCGTTTTCGTCGTCAACTTGGTGGTTTTCGAGATAACGGGCCACAAACGCGCGCCGTATTTTTTACATCTGACCTGGATCTCGGGAGGCGCTCTCAGCTCCTTAATTTCTGAGCGGATGGACAATTTTTCTAATTACTCGGGTAAAAATGCATATTTTTTTATGATTCAAAGTTCATTTGAAAGGAGAAATCTGCATCTATAATATCTTGTCACTGGTTTTTTTTGGGCCCCCAGAATTTTGGGAATTCCCGCCAAA
>CAJUYH010006235.1:0-20738 GCA_910591685.1 Galerucella tenella | reverse complement strand
TATTTTCACTTCGATTTAATTTATTCACTGATTCCGATCCGGCTCGATACGGACCAAATGTTTTTTGTTTTGTGTTGGTTTAAAGGTGATCAAGTAATTATTTTGTTTTAATTGAATTTTGATTCCCCTTTTTAGCACGAAGGACCAGAGTTAGGTTGTAGGTGTTTATTGAAAAAAAACTGTATTAATTTCTCACTATATTTACACGTCTGTCTTCTACAACTATTGATATCTCAAACTAAACTGAAACATGTGGGCACTTGTAACTAAAACTCTCACCCCCGAGCTACGCCGGTTTTTACAGCTGGTTTCTATCTAATTCCGGGGTGGGTCTAGTTCCAAGTACCATAGATCATAAAATTTATGGTTTGTTTGTCGAAATAGTCAAGGCGGCAACAATCATCGTTGATATTTTTCTCCGTCTGTAAGCATTTATAGCGCATGCTAAAAATAGATACTGGTTTTCCAAAAATTCTTTTCAAAATTTTTATGGTAGTTTCAAAATTGTTATCTCGTGGATGTTTTGGAAGAATAAAATTTGTGTACCTTTCGTGTGCTTGTATATTCAATTTTCTAATAATGAGTCTGACCTTAGCTGCATCATCTAGTCTTGAAGCATCTTTGAGGAATAAGTCTTCGTATCTGTTGTACCAAGATTCGAATGTAATGATGTTATCGGGGTCCGGTACGAATTCAGTAAGATTTCTTCCCAACGATTCAATAAGTAATTCGGTGTTGTTTGTGTCCGAATCACGATTTGCACCCGAGCTAGATGAGTTTGCGGCCAGCATTTCCAAAATTTTCATCTGCTGCTCCAGCATTCTATGTAATAGTTCTGGTTCCATGATCCTCGTCGCCAACTGTTAACTACTGTAGAATATAATTATTCAACACGTTAATTAAGAAAAGAATGTATTAAATAGAAATGTACAAAATAAGTGACAACTCTCTAAATTATCTTGTCAAAAACTCTCTGACATATATCTGACCATAATCTTGTATCCTAGGTAGTAGTAGTCTACAACAAATAAATACTTCACAACAATTTTATTGTAATACTGATGAAAAACGAAAGTGAAAAATAGGCTCTCTAAGTGTTCCATTATCTAGGTAAGAAGGGCTAAGCTCCCGATTGGGTCCACTCAAGTTTGAAATCGTGGTTGATAGCGGATTCAATCTGACAATTGATTTTTCCACATCGCATTTGTTGCGCTTATGTGAAAGTGTGGTACCTACAGGGTTATTCATCATAAATGTCCCACCCAGCCCTTACCATAGTTATTATTGCATTAACAAAAAAAAATTCCATTGAAGTTGTGTGGTAATAAACCAATTTCATTATGATATCAACAAAAGTACAGTGGCGTGCCTAGTTTAGGGGACACAAAAAAATTATTTGTTTTTTCAATGAGTCAACCTGTATATTATTGAATTTTTGAAAATATGTTTTTCTTCTGATTTCAAAAATATACCATATCATACTCCTGTCTCACACCGTTCTGGAGATATTGAATGAAAGTTTTAGTCAACATTTCATTAAAATTACAAACAATAAATAACGAATATAACAAAGATAACTTTACAACTATAATTAAATAATTACTTATAAAAGTTGTTCGAAGTGGACATTATTTTCAATTTTCAATACATAATTGAAAACGTCTAATTATATTTTGAATTGCATCAGAAATGGCTCGACTGCTTTAGATTATTTATTTTTAATTGAATTTGGTCTTTATTGACATGAATACAGTCATTATTATTATTTATTATGTATTCTAAAAACCCCCAAAAGTCCATAGGAGATAGATCCGGACTGTTAGGAGGCCATGTTCTTTAACAGCGGAGCTGCCCCATCCTGCATCCAAATCATATCCTGAAGTTTCAGCTTCAGGAGGAATTCTTTCCAGATAATCATAAAATATGGGTTCAAAAATTTTGTTTCTGTCTTTGATACTATCGACTTTTCAATATTTATAGTAACTAATTTAATTTACTTGATATATCAATCCTTCCATATCTTAAGAATGGTATGGGTATAATACGGTATATTCTTGGAATCAGAAGAAAAACATATTTTCAAAAATTCAATGATATACAGGGTGACTCATTTAAAAAAACTCATTGATTTTTGTGTCTCCTCAACTAGCTAAAACTAAACTCACGCCACTGTCACTGTCACTTATGTTGATATTATGATAAAATCAGTTTATAACCACACAACTTTTATTTTATCATTTTTTTGTTCATGCAATAATAACTATGGCAAAGGCTGGGACATTTATAATAAATAACCCTGTACATAATACATTCAACAAAATGGAGCAGTTTATATACGACATTTCCGAAGATAATAATAATAATTCATTCTCAACATATACAGGTGGTCCATAAGTAATGGTCCAAAGTAAAATGGGAGATTCTTCGCCTGAAAATATTAATCTAAAGCAACTTCTTCCGATAAAATATTGATTATAAGACAGATACAGGGTGGCAAAGTTGAAATGTCGAAAATGTTTTTTTCCCAGTAAATTGGAAGATTTTTGATAAACAAACGTGAAAATTCATAGATAGGGGTTTTAGGGCCTGAGAAATCATAGTATCTCATACATTTCGATGTATTTCCCAGAAACCGCCACAAAAGCTATGTTGTTGGTGTGAATGTGCAATTAACTTATTTGTCGTCAACGGTATCTTTCTATCCATTGGAAAATATTTTTCTACTAATGAATGGAATGAAAATTATGGAACGGGGTTCAAAAATGCGAATATCTTGTCGCAAAAATGATGCAGTTTTAATATTTTCCTATAAATACGGAGATACCGTTAGCGATAAATAAGTTAATTGTACAGTTACACCAACAACATATAAAGTAAGATCCCAGGGCCACCAGACGTCACGTATTTTCTGACGATTGAGTAGTGTTAGTATGTACTAAGAACACATGCCTACCTGCTAGCTTGCTTAGACGGCCAATTTTCAGGTATCAGGTAATCAAGGTACATAAAAACATTACTTACCTCACGTTAATTCTCCGAGCTGAATTTCACATATATTTTAGGAAATATCCTTAAAAATAAGTCGCTAATACTCCCAGACACTTTTCGTCGGCCATATTGCTTTGCAGACGCTTTAAAGCTCCCAAAATAATTACTTAACTTCACGTAAATTCTGATGCTCCATTTTTATATACTCATGTCCATCAGACAACTATTTTAAAACCTTTTACAAAAAGACAGACCGATCCAAGGGGCCCATCATCCCCTGAACTCAATTTTAATGCCTCTGAGGGTAGGAGCGCGAGGGCATTATCCACGCGCATGAGACTGAGTGAGACAGATGACAGATTGAGATCGCGGGTAAAGTGACCTCCACTTTGTGGGACACT
This sequence comes from Galerucella tenella, assembly GCA_910591685.1. Lineage (NCBI taxonomy): Eukaryota > Metazoa > Arthropoda > Insecta > Coleoptera > Chrysomelidae > Galerucella > Galerucella tenella. Next base: position 17,349 of record CAJUYH010006235.1, on the reverse strand, counting down.
CTCATCTGAGCTGGTGATGACAATGACGATTTAGATATTCAATATCAAGATTGGCTGGATGATGGATTGTCCAATTTTAATGACGATGATAATGAAGAACAAAGGCACTACTCAACAAAGTTTTGAGAGATTAATATTTTTCTACTTTGTATTTTTTTATGATTAATTTCCAATAAATTTAATAATTAATTGAAATAAATTGCTGTTATTCAATAAATGTGTTACCACTATCGAGTTTTTGACATTTCTTTAGAAATAAAATTGAAGTTCATTCGAAATTATCAGAACAGCTTGCAGGATGAAATTCTAGAATTATTGTAGTCCAATGAGCATTTTTGTGTGAGTTAATAATTTTCGATTGTTCACCTGATTTTTCAATTTTTAGCTGAGTTTTTTTTAATATTAATAATTAAATGATATGAGTAAACTGTGAAAGTGAGAGAGAGAGGTCAATATATCCTAATACATGTCTCACTTAGTCTCATGCGCGTGGATAATGCCCTCGCGCTCCTACCCACAGAGGCATTAAAATTGGGTTTAGGGGATGATTGGCCCCTTGGATCGGTCTGTCTTTTAGTGAAAGGTTTTAAAATAGTGGTCTGATGGACATATATGAAAATGGAGCATCAGAATTTACGTGAAGTCAAGTAATTATTTTGGGAGCTTTAAAGCGTCTGCAGAGCAATATGGCCGACGGAAAGTGTCTGGGAGTATTAGCGACTTATTTTTAAGGATATTTCCTAAAATACATGTAAAATTCAGCTCGGAGAATTTACGTGAGGTAAGTAATGTTTTTATGTACCTTGATCACCTGATACCTGAAAATTGGCCGTCTAAGCAAGCTAGCAGGTAAGCATGTGTTCTTAGTACATACTAACACTACTCAATTGTCCACATTCCCTTTGTCAGAAAATACGTGACGTCTGGTGACCCTGGGATCTTGGACTAATAGCTTTTGTGGTGGTTTCTAGTAAATACATCGAAATGGATAACATATTATGATTTCCCAGACCCCAAAAACCCCTATCTTAAAATCTTTACGTTTGTATATCAAAAATCTTTCGATTTCCTGGAAAAACCATTTTTGACAAGTCAATTTTGGCTCCCTGTATATGTTTTATTATCAAAATTGTATTGAAAGAAATTGCGTCAGATTGTGATATTTTGAGGCCAAGAATTTTCCATCACACTTTGGTCCATTACTCACCGACCACCCTGTATAAGTAGTTACAAACGTGTTTAGTGGTTAGTGAATGAACTACCTGAAGGTCCCGGATGGGTAGTTGTTGTTTCGGCAAAGTACTTATAAATAAAAGCAATAATACTTAATTTAATAATGTACCACATGTTATTACAGCCCTGTTATCATTGAGATTAGGATCAGAATCGAAATTTGAAATATAATTATTCAAAATTGGAATAGTTGAAGTTACAAAAATAATGATAAATTGAAATCATACATTTTTCCATTTTTCAGATGATTGTATGTATCGTAAATTTGTCTGTGGTATGTTTAATTACCCCACCAATGCATTATGGCATCATTTCTGAGTTTAATACAGTCAAGGAGACAATTATCGATCTTCGGAATTGAGGATGAAAAATAATCTTTGATTTGCATTTGTGACAGTAGGTTACAAAATCGCCAACCAAATACCCGATCGCTGACAAGCTCGTGTCACAAACCGTGAACTGGATAGCAGAGCAACGACTCCATTGCTAGGGTTAGGCGTGTGAGGGGTATGCTAAACTATGTGGATCGGAAGACTTGGCTTAATTGCCTGGTCTGTGTGGACGAGGACCACTATAAAAAACCTCCGAAATCCCAAGGTTAAGTGGTCGCTGAAGGGATGGATGGCCGTAGATTATTAGGTCTTGAGACCACTTACCTCGGGGCACCTGGCGCACCCCGTTGCACTCAGCCTTGTATCTGTTTGGGGAGCTTTGCAGATATCGACTTCCTTTCTCCTATACTCGTGAGAATAATTATGGATCAGGTGTCCAGCCTAAAAAGCTGGAAATGATGAATAAGGGGGCAAACGTCCCACCGGTATCGGTACCGGTATCGAAACTGGTATTAAATACAGCGTGGCCCTTAAACGGATCAAGAGAACTGTGGTCCCTAAAAATTTTCCAGATTTAGTTGTCTCTGAGAAGCAGGTAGGGACTATCGAAGAAATTCTAACAAACATGATCGACAAGGTGCAGAAGGCACCTAGGTTCAAAGCCAGTCGATACATGGATGGCTACTATGGGCTATTCTGTGACAATGGAGTGTCCTTTATCATAACGAGGTACTATTTGTCACAATAAACCAACTGGAAGCTAATCAAGAGTGTTGAACTTCCAAAGCAGCAGCAAGTCCTAGCCCTACTTCCGGAAACTAGGAAAGAGGATCAGAATTTAGGGATAAAAAGGCTCGAGAAACAGAATCCAGTACTGAAGATGGATCGCTGGATTATCCTTGGATCCAACTCATCCGACAGGGGACTGCATATGAGTGTCCGGATAGACGGGGAGCCAGTTCTGAAATCCTGAGAAAGTTGACCGACAAGGAAACAGGGGCTGATCAAGAACCTCAACCATCAACACCCCCGTGCTTGTAAGGATTGGATGAGGGAGGCTGGAAGGGATTCACCCCTATTTTCCCATACAAGTCTCCGTAGAGGGGTTGTCGTACTCGACACGGCGCGTCCCAATGGCTGATAGGGTGTCTCCAGAGGGAGTTGGTGGTCAGGGAGGGGACTCGTGCTCTTCGAGTTGTAAGGGCCTCCATGAACGACCAATCCTCGGGATGAGCAATAAATAAGGCTCCGGTATGGGATCCCAAATAGTTGCTCGCGGATGAAAGGGAATAGAGTAGTAAACCTCAAGGAAAACCAACAGCATGGGGAAGGCAGCTATGTTGTGTGATTGTAGGCAGCGGCAGCCACTGCGTCCGTGGGCAACCGTGGCAAAAGCCTGGAGGAGTAAACCTCGATAGAACAATCCGTAGTATACGTTGTTAGCTACCGTGACAATAGATGAATGGCTACGTGAAAGTCAGTCAGGAACTGTGCCTTCGGGATACCTGGTGACCTCCCGGAGTATCCAGCCTTACCACCACAAGCGGAGCTCTGTGGTGATGGACATTCAATTCCCTAGCTACTCGTGGGATGTATTATGGAATATGTGAAAAAAATGGAACATGAAGCAGTGGAGGAAGAAAGAGAAGAAAAGAGTATTTTCGGGAAATCGAGGATGGTCAAACGAACACCTGAGAAGGCGGGAGAGACAAGTGAGTGGGGCGATACAGGGTTGAATGGGAAGGAGGTATCGCCTCTGGAAGGTAGGGAGCAGAAGAGGACACAGAAGGAGAGAAAGGACGGGAACAACTGGAGAATGGGAAGGAGGAACGGGGGGGAGACTGTAGAGAGGTTGAAGGAGATGGTAAGGCGACTGGGGTAGAGGGTGAATAGGCTGGAGGAGCAAAAGTGGGCGGTGGAGGGGCGAGTCAGGGAATTGGAGGAGTTGAGAAAAGAGGAAGATAGGAAGGAGAGAAGGCAAATACGATGGGAGACCGATAGAAGAGACTGGGATGGATGGAATAAGATTAGAGATAGGGACTGGGAAGATAAAAAAGGGGAGGGAATAAAGGTGAAAGTGGGAAATCTAATTTTAGGGGAGGAAAAGATAATAAAAGTGGTGTGGGTGATTGAGGAGGACAGTGGAAGGGGATATAGAAGATTTTCAGTTATGGGTATCCGATGCTAGCAGAAAAAGGAGAGGAAATGGAGTGGGTTAAGAAGGTACACACTACGGAAAGAAAAGGGACCAGGGTCAACGCGAAGTGAATGATCTGTCGGATAGAGGGGGATTGTAGAGATGAGGATTGTAGGGATGAGAGGGAGATGTTTGATATGATAAGTCGACTGTTTGTGTGAGTGGGGAGCGGATTCAAAGATGGGCTACACAGGCCTGAGCGTGTGGAGGGTCAGAGCTGATGGGACTGAGGTGACTATGTATATAGATAGGGAAAAGGAGGTCCAGGATGGAGCGGTGATCCTAAAGGATCTCGGAGAAGTCAATCGGGAAAGGATAGATAAGATTGAGCAGGGTTTGACGGAGATGGAAGGAAAGTGGGTGAATAGACTAAGAGTCTCAAGGAACAGGGAGGTGGTGATAGAGGCAAAGAAGGGGGTTGAGGTGAGGATTCTGAAGGAGGTGGAAATGGTGACAGGAGCTAGGGCAGCGGAGGCAGGGAGGGGGACAAAAACCATTAAGATGGTAGGGATAGACCCATGGTTGGAAGATGGAGTGGTGAGGGAGAAAATAGAGTTATTGATTGGGGAAGGGACAAGGGTGTTGAAAGTGGTGAGGGAGAGGAACGGCATAAAAATGGCGGTGGTGAGGGTGGAATGTGAGAAGGCAGTAGCCTCACTAGGAAAACGGGAGATTGAGCTGGACTTGAATAGGGTGAATATTAGAGGGGAGAGAGGAGGGCAGATGTTTTGGTTGTGGAATGAAGGGCCATCAGGTAGCGGGATGTGAGGCAAGGAGAGTGGGCAAGATGAGGAAATGCTGGCTATGTAAGAGCGTGAGGCACATGGCCAGAGACTGTCGGCAAGCCTTCCTTTGTAGGGTATGCGGTGGAAGGGGACATATTAAGGTCTTCATAATGAAACGACAATTTGGAAACTAAAATTTTATTTATATTCGGATCGCAGTCCAAGCGCCGATACAAAAACATTTGTATTAGTCTGGGCACTGAAGATACAAAATAAAGTGTATATTTATAGTTCAGGACCTATGTATACATTCCTGATTATACTTATAACATCCCCCTGCTTCAAAAGTTACTAGGTATATACATATTTACAAATCACGACGATATCTAACAGGCACGGTAATTTTTCTGCCAAACCTACTAATGTAGGATGAGGAAGGTAAGTTTACATTTGTGTCTGTTTTTGTTTAAACATTTTTACTTTCAAAGGTTTTATCCTCTTCGTCTTCAGAAAAATCAGAAAGGTAATATGTATATGCATTTCTCAAGTTACAATGAACATTTTTGTCCACATTTTTAATCTCTCAATAATATCCTTTCTATTTCTGTTAATTATCTTGCATTATTTTTATGTAACTTTCCCAACTTTTTGGAATGTGTGTCATAATGAGCTTTTTGTTTTTGCTGTTTTTCAAACAAAATTTTCCTGTACTTATTATCATTTGTACAGGTTTATTTGTTACTGGTAAGATGGTTTCTAAAGCTCTATTACACAATAGTTGGGCTGGTGAATAAGAGTTGTTATCTATTGGAGTGTTTCTTATTTCTGATAGACCTAAAAAAGGATCAGAATTTGACAAACGACATTTTTTCAGAATATTTTTCACTGTTTGAATGTTTCTTTCTACCAAACCATTTGATCTTGAATGCTTAGGGCTAGGGGTTATGTTTAGAAAATCCCATTCATGTGAAAAAGATTTAAATTCAAATGAAGTTAATTGGCTACCACAATCTTACATTAGGATATCAGGAATTTCTTGCCTTGAAAAAATATTTTTCAATTGATATATAACTTCTTCTGAAGTTATATTCTTCAATCGAACCACTTCTGGGAATTTTGAGTAATAATCAATGAGAATTGAAAAGTATTTTTTATTTAGTTCAAAAATATCTAAACCAACTTTTTGCCAGGCTCTTTGAGGAATTTCATGCGGTTGTAATGGTTCCTGTGTATTTGCTTTTGCATAAGTTGCGCAAGCATGGCAGTCAGCTACTAACTGGTCAATATCACGTGACATACCGGGCCAAAAAAGTATTTCTCTAGCGCGATTTTTTGTTTGTTCTTTGCCTAGATGACTAATGTGTAATTTCTTCAAAAATTTTTTTCTCAATTTTTTGGGAATTATTATTCTACAATTTTTAAATAACAAGTCATTATGAAAAGAAATTTCTTCTTGAAAGGCAAAGTAAGTTTTCATACAATCTTTAACTTCATCTTTAATTTCAGGACACCCATTTTTTGTTGATTTTATTAATTCTAACATTTCATCGTCTTTTTGTAATTCACTTTTTATTTCTTCTAATTTCCTATCACTAAACTTCAAATTATTTGTAATTAAACAAACTTGCCATGGCACATTATTTTCCAATTCATCAAAATTTGGATAATCATATTCGCTTTTAATAATATTTTCATCGTGAGCTCTTGATAAAGCATCTGAGTTGAACATAGGGGTACCTGGTTTATATTTTAATTTTATATCATATTTTTAAATACTGATCATCATTCGTTGTAACCTATGTGGGCATGAGTTTAAGGGTTTTTTAAAAATATGTGACAGAGGTTTGTGGTCACTTTCCACTGTAACATCTTTGTGACAAAAAACAAATTGATGAAATCGTTCTAATCCAAACAAAACTGCTAGTAATTCACGTTCTATCGGTGCCCAATTTTTTTGTGATTCATTTAAAGCTTTCGACGCGTAATATACCGGCAAATCATTTTGCATTAAAACTGCTGCCACAGCTGACTGTGACGAATCAACAGATAATGTTATTGGCCTATTGAAATCAAAAAATTGTAAGACCGGTTTAGAGCACAAAACAGTTTTTAAATTATCGAACGATTTTTGTTGTTCAGGTTCCCAATGCCACAGTATATCTTTTCTTAAGAGAATTCTCAACTTTTCAGATTTTTCAGATAAATTTGGAATGAATTTTGACACATATGTTATCATTCCCAAAAATCTTTCAATGTCCTTTTTACAAGAAGGAGTTTTAAAATTTTTCATAGCAGTGATTTTATCGTAATCGGGTTCAATCCCATTCTCAGAAATTTTATGACCTAAGAAAATCAAATTATTTTTTCCAAATTTACATTTTTTTAAATTTGTTTCGCGGCACCTTTTTAATAAATTTGGTAATCGCTCGTCGTGTTCTTGCTTTGTTTTCCCCCATACTAGAAAATCGTCTATGCATGATTCTACCCCATCAATATTTCCAAAAAGAAATTTTATCTTTCAATGAAAAATTTCAGATGCTGTGGTTATCCTATATGGCAGTCTTGAATACCTATATCTACCATAAGGTGTGTTAAAAGTACACAAAAGAGAACTTTTATAGTTCAATTCAACCTGATGAAAAGCATCTGAAGCATCAACCACTGAAAAATATTAGGATCCATATAATTTGTGTAGTATATTGTCTACTGTGGAAAGGGGAAAATGCTCACGTTTAATCGCTTTATTTAGATTTTTGGGATCGATGCAAATACGAATGTCTCCATTTGGTTTGTTAACAACAACTGAAGAATTAACCCAATCGGTAACTTCATTAACTTTTGTAATTATATTATTTTGTTCTAATTTTTTAAATTTTATTTCAAGTTTTTCTTCTAAACCAAATGCTATTCTTCTGGGTGCATGTACAACCGGTTTTATGCTGTTATCAATTTCAATATTATACTCACCATCCAAACAACCGATTCCATTAAAAACATCTTTAAATTCTTCTGTAAGTTCCTTGTGGCATTACTTATTCTTTTTTCTTATTCTTTTGGGAATCAAACCACAATAATGTTTTTTATTTTTTATTTCGACGTTTCGGTAGCGTTCCAGCTACCGTTGTCAAGATTAACTAGCAATAAAATGAATAAAATAATTTTTGGTCCCTATCTGACACAACGAAAAAATTCATTTAGAATATTTTTATAATCATAATTTTTAGAATGAGTTTCCAAATAATCTACACGTTTAATTAAATTTAATTTTTGGCAATCATTTTTTCCCAGAATTGGTTTACAACAGTCTTCATTTACGATATAAAAGTCTAAAAAATGTTTAATATTTTTATAAGTACATTGTAATTTGCATTTACCTACAACATTTATTTTGTTTCCAGTGTATGTTGTGAGATTAACTGTTTCTTGACTTTAATTATTTTCATGTATATCTAAATTTTCCAAATAGCTAAACGGTCTGATGTCCACTTGAGCACCAGTGTCTAATTTAAAATCAATTATTGTACCATTATGAACATTTATTTTTACATACCAGTCATCTTTATTTACATTATTAACACAGTCAATGTAAATTTCTTCATCTCCTTAACTATCCACCATGTTAACTGACCTACACATCTTTGAAAAATGATTCATCTTCTTGCATTTCATGCATTGTTTTCGAAATGCCGGGCACTGATTTATACCATGTGATATTCCGCACTCGAAACATTTAAAATTAGGCGCTCTTTCCGAGATACCTGCACTACCCGAGGCGCGCGCACTTTCACATTTTCCTCTTTGGTCTCTAGAAAAGGAAGACCCAGAATGCGACGGAACATTTCGCACATTTCGATAGTTTGAATGTTTATTAAAAGTAATCTGATTTCTATGCTTTTTTACACGATCCACTTCTTTATTATCTTTCAAACTTTGATTTGTAGCACTAATTTTTTCCATCCTTGGTTTTTTCTTCGGTTCTACAGATGTCGATAGCTTTATTTAGGGTCAATTTCTTGGTTCTTATTGATTTATTTTGTTATTCAGGATATGATTTGAGTCCTAAAATCAACTTACTCGTTATTAAACTGTCGGTAAGGTTACCAAATTCACAGGAGGAACTCAAGTCACGTAAATCTGTTATATAATTATCCATACTTACGTTTTCCAGCTTGTCTCTGGATGAGAACATGTGTCTCACATGTCACATTTTTTTCTGGATTTAAGTATTCATCGAATTTTATTATTAATACATCATAATCCATAGCTTTTTCATCAACTCCATATGTGAAGTTATTAAATACCTTCAGCGCTCTATCTACAACACTTGCTAACAGCAAAGATGATCTATATTCACTATTTTCTTCTTCAGATTTGGTTGCTTGTAGATACAAAGTAAATTTTTGTTTGAAAAACCTCCAATTATCAGCAAGAGAACCTTCCCAGGATAGCGGTTCGGGTTGATTTATGGTGATAAAGTGCGACATACTTCTTCTATCCTCAATTTTAGAATTATCTTCTTGATCACTCATTTATTTTGCTCTTAATTTTTTTTATTTTTTTTTTCAACTTGATATAAAACGTAGGAATCCACTTTTTTCTATTTTAAATATTATCAAGATTATTTTTTTGACTGCGTCATATTGAGGTGTTTATAATGTAACGACAATTTGGAAACTAAAATTTGATCCATATTCGGATCGCAGTCCAAGCGCTGATACAAAAACATTTGTATTAGTCTGGGCACTGAAGATACAAAATAAAGTATACAGGGTGCGGCATTTATTCGTACCCAAAAATTCTCGAATAAACACAATGTTTCAAAGCAATCATGTGAAAATATAAGTATTTTATAATATTGATAATTACATTGAATATAACCAAAACTCTATCATCAATGAAGGACAAATAAAATATATTTTCCCATGGATACCAACAGATGTTACAGGAGCATTCCAGTACATTGACGGTCACATATACTTTTTTTTACACTACCTACTTCAAATATAATGAGTTTACTAAAAAAACGCAGCTGGACCCTTTAATTGGAACATCTTTCATATTCCATGCCCCCAATGGAGACCTTTTAAATCATCTGAAGATTTTATTAACAAAAATTATTATCAATAATATTTTAAGAATAAACTCTACAAATAATTAAATTGCTTATCTGTCACATAACCACAACACTACCTTAAGTTACAACATTAAGATAGGAAGTTTTAACCACAACAGGTATAATTTTGCAAAACCCGAAACTACATAAACATGATAAGATGTATGGTCAGTGGTTCTCAACTGGATTTTGTCTTTTTTAATACTTAATAAAAACAATGAAACATAAATTTAATGAATACACAGGGTGTTTGATTGAACATTTATTTGAAAAAATGGTGATACAACGTTGGAAAATAACTGATTCACCGCTTGGTGTTTTTGGAAGACATCAATGTATTTTGTTACTGATTGTAGGTGCTCTGAAAATTTCTCACTTATAGACTATGAGCCAATGGGGAATAAAGTTTTGCGATTTGAAACAGCAGCAAACCCATTCAGAACGATAGTTTATAATGCCACTATCGGTTCCAGCACTATAGCGGCATTTTCTCTTGTGCAGGAAAGCGCAGTGGAAAACTGAACATTTTATTTTTTACCCCCTAAAAATGTGATGAAACTTTACGCCGTATTTTACATTTGATAGCAGAACCATAGGAGATCGGTCCAGACTTTATGACGTTCAAAAAATCGTTCGGAAAATCTAGGAAAATTTTTTAAAACTTAAAACACATAATACATTGACGTGCATGTTACTAAAGTAGAACAAATGCCGTGACTTTTCAGATGATATTTTTTTAGTAGGAAAATCTCGAAAAATAAAAAATTTCCCACGGCTTTTCACATAACTTTTTTTGTACAGCACTACTGTCAAATATTTATTTATATGTTGTATAATCTACAGAAACAAATGCCGTACAGTTTCAAATCACCTTTTCAGAGGGTAGAAAATAAGAGTTTTCCAAAACTTTCCTAGATTTTCTGAACGATTATTTTTGAACGTCATAGAGTCTGGACCGATCTCCTACGATTCTACTATCAAATGTAATAAACGGTGTACAGTTTCATATCACATTTTTTGGAGGTGGAAAATAAAATTTTTAGTTTTCCACTGCGCTTTTCTGCACAAGAGAAAATGTACGCCATAGTGCTGGAATTGATGGTGGCATGATAAACTATCGTTTTGAATGGGTTTGCTGCTGTTTCAAATCGCGACATTTTCCCCCATGGGCTCATAGTCTATTATAAAACATTCTACAACAACAACAATTGTTGGATTTTTAAAAATGAAAAAAACACAAGTCACATTTTTATTCAGATACGATTCCATGAGTTTTTTCTATAATTTTACACCTCTTTCCACGGCCAACCCAGGAGGCAATAATCCTTTGAAGATTATCGGAGGTGTTTTAGGCCTCGTTTTAGGATTCCCCATTGGAAATAATATACAGCAGAACTGTATAATATTACCAATAGGCCTACCGGCTAAGTAGTATAAAAACTTTGTTTCTCATATCATCGTCGTAGTGGCCATGTCTATAATTACGATTGCAACTTATGATACATGGAAAACTGTTTGAAATTTATACTTATAATGTAGAAAAAAATTCTTGACGTAAAACCTTATATTGTTGATACAACAATTTCAAAATTTTGTTGAGTAATGTTTTCGTTCCTTTACTTTATCTACACTGCGGATTCCAAAAGCTAAGGGAATTTCAATTGGGTCATCCAACAGGCTGAATATGTACTTCCTCACAACTTATTCCAGAATTTTAAACTCGTTGTCATCGTCTAACTGTGTACGCATACAGGGTGATTCATTACTAATTGGAAATAATTTAATAGTAGAATCCTGACTTCAAATTATGAAGATTTAACCCAAAACACCTAAATAAAATGTAGCTGCTTACTTAGTTACAGGGTGTTTTGTTTAAAAATTTAAAAACTATTTGTGTTCAGTACTTTAAAACTGTTTTACCTATTCATTTCATATTTGGCAGAAAGTGTAGACACTGTACACCCTACCAAATAAAAATAAACAAACGTTTCTGGCTACTACCAGAGGCGTACGACTGGGGCAAGTGACAGGTTAATTGTTCCCAAATTCTACGCCACTGGCGGAATAGAAATTTTAGCACAATTTTTTGATTCTCCAATACTTTTTACGTAAATAAAGTACTCTTTTTTCATAACGATAAAGTCAATATTTATCGAGATATTTCAAGTTAAACACGAAGCTGCCCAATTTTGATGTGTAATAACTATGTCGATGTTTTGAACCAGTGAATTGCATTAAATACGCAAATGAAACTTTAATCCGTAGGTAAAGATATTAAAATTATTGACAAAAAACTTAGAATAATATTAAAATGATTTAAAAATATTTTCAAACAAATAAACTGATCTCTATTTTTAAAATTTTCATAACTACAATTTGTTTTTAATTCATCCGTTCATTTAATAGTTTTGATCTTTATTGTTGACACGGATTAAAGTTTCATTTACGTATTTAATGCAATTCACTGGTTCAAAACATCGACATAGTTATTACACATCAAAATTGGGCAGCTTCGTGTTTAACTTGAAATATCTCGATAAATATTGACTTTATCGTTATGAAAAAAGAGTACTTTATTTACGTAAAAAGTATTGGAGAATCAAAAAATTGTGCTAAAATTTCTATTCCGCCAGTGGCGTAGAATTTGGGAACAATTAACCTGTCACTTGCCCCAGTCGTACGCCTCTGGTAGTAGCCAGAAACGTTTGTTTATTTTTATTTGGTAGGGTGTACAGTGTCTACACTTTCTGCCAAATATGAAATGAAAAGGTAAAACAGTTTTAAAGTACTGAGCACAAATAGTTTTTAAATTTTTAAACAAAACACCCTGTAACTAAGTAAGCAGCTACATTTTATTTAGGTGTTTTGGGTTAAATCTTCATAATTTGAAGTCAGGATTCTACTATTAAATTATTTCCAATTAGTAATGAATCACCCTGTATAGCGTACAGGTAGGTTCCCAAATGATTTCGGTGAGTAAGTCAAAGAGATAAATATTTTGTCACCTTTGACCGTCATATCTTTTACACCATATCTGAAAAAATAAAAGGGGGTATGAGTATAGATACAAAACCAAAAGAAATACCTGCTAAAGAACCTGCATAAAAAATAATCGGAAAAATAACGTGAAGCAATTTTTCAATAATAACAAAAACTAATAATACAATACTTACTGTTTTTTGTGATTTCTACGGATAAATCTTGGATCCTTAATTAGAGGGTTACAAATATTCATGGAATTTGTTCCAGATCTCTTCAATTTTTCACTACAGCTTGAACAGGTTATCCAAATTGGGTATCCACTAACACTACCGACTACATTCCGGATAGTTGTATAAAAACATAAACTACAAATTATTTTAACTTCTCCCATTTTTTCAACTAAATTCGAAAAATAAAAATTCCAGAAGGTGTACTGAATGAGTGATAAAGTTTGAATAATACACTGATTTCTTGAAGCAATATAATATGTGATTTAGCATGTTCACATTATATCTTTTATATAAATAGTTGTTGATAATTTTCAAGTGACCCTTAAAAAAACAAAGGTAATCAGGAGGGTCAAGACCTTTGTATCAACATGTGGAAAAACAATCGCTTTTGTCAATTTTACAGAAAATCGTTCAACATAATTCATAATCAGAGAAAAGTGCATTAAAATTTGCGAATAATAATCATGAAGGTCAACATGTGCGGGGGGTCAAGGCTTAAACGTGTAAAATTTTTGATACGCCAGCAGCAAGAAAGTATAGAGCAAAATGTAAAAACTAAAGGCACAACAACAACAACTAGTAATCATCGTAAATTTATGTAACAAAGTACAAAAAAAGTAACATTTTTTTGGTTTTACTTGTTCTCAAATTGATGGTGAATATTTTTTTAAATAAATATATTGTCATTATTCTGTTGTTTTTTCTGTCTTTACATTCTACGTTTTCTTGCAAATAATGGTCAATAAAGATTTAAAAAGGCGTCTTATAATAAAGCGTAACATAATAAAAAATAAACTGAAACAATTAAAACAAGGTGAAGTCGTTCAGGAAGATATTAGCTCACTCAAATAAGGATTTTAGATCGGAATAATTCGAAGTGAGATGAATTTGGTATACATCTTTATTCAATGTCTTCAAACAACATTCGAAAAGTACCCGTGATTTGACCTTGAGCTTCGCGAGCTACAGGGCGCAAATGGAGTGAGAATTTGGTTTTTCGCTTATATCTTTTTTTCTATTGACTTTAGGTAAAAAACAGTGTTGAGAGAAATTAAAGAGCACAAAATTTTCTACTGAAGTGTGTGATCCGTTTTTCCGTAGGTCCAACAATTTGAACACAGTACAGGCGTGAAAAGTGTGAGTCCAATACAAAGTACCCTATTCCACACCACCTTTGAGGTTGAGTACGAGGCGCGTTTTTTTAAATGTGGTATCCCCTCTAGGCCCAATCCACCGTCTCAGTCTGTCAAAATATTCCCTCAATACTTCTTAAATCAGTCAAAATAGAGATTCAAACTTCTTCATCCTCCTCTTCTTCTCCTTCTATGTCGCGTTGTTCTAGATAACCGGTAGAAAATGTCTCCAGTTGATCTTCATTCTCTGGTTCGACTGTTGTTCGACTGTCTTGCACTAAAATTCATCTTTTCTGTGAGTCACATCTAGATTATGAGGTATATGATGTTGCGTAACAGCTAGGGAGGGATCATAAATTATGTCATTGTGTTCTATCCAAAAATGTGGCGTAATTTTCATGCCATTCGAATAGACCTTTGTACCTAGACATAATTCGGTTGTTATTCCATATTTTGCAGCTACTTCATGGAAAATTGAACTTCCAGCTAGACACACTCCACAATAGTTTGCTCGAATAAATTCCTGCTCAATACAACACTTAATTAGGTTGAGCTTGACGTAATCCCGACTGGTATCTGTAACAGCCATCATGTCTTCTCACGTCAAGTAATTAACGATGAATGACCAAGTGTCTCCATATGTTTTTACTTGAAACAATCATTTAGCTATCACGTGGTAATTTCTGGAAAATTCTTCGCCTGGTACTAATCGAATACAGAGTGTAGCAAAGAATTGGAGTACAAAGAAAATGTAGTAAATCATAATAAGCGACATATCACTGACATACGTCATAATCTACATGTAAAATTCGATTAATACACAGGGTGTTTCACTGACCATTCATTTGAGAAAATGGTATTACAACGTTGGAAAATAACTCATTCATCGCTTGGTGTTTTTGGAACACGTCAATGTATTTTGTTACTGATTGTAGGTGCTCTGAAAATTTCTCACTTATAGAACATTCTACAACAACAACAAGCCGCTGAAAATAGCATAACAAATTTTAATATCATTGTTGGATTCATCAAAATGAAAAAAACACAAGTCACATTTTTATTCAGATACGGTTCCATGAGTTTTTTCTATAATTTTACACCTCTTTCCACGGCCAACCCAGGAGGCAATAATCCTTTGAAGATTATCGGAGGTGTTCAAGGCCTTGTTTTAGGATTTCCCATTGAAAATAATATAAAGCAGAACTGTATGATATTACCAATGGGCCTACCGGCTAAGTGGTATAAAAACTGCGTTTCAAATATCCTCGTCTGCGTTTTGTCGCTCCCAGGAATTTGAAATTCATTCGTTATTTCTTGTTGGATTTCAGGTGTCCAATTCGAAATGTAAAGGCGTGAATACACAGTTTCCCAAAATTAATTGAGAGGTATCCTTCTATCCTTTCATTCACTCGTTATTTCTTGTTGGATTTCAGGTGTCCAATTCGAAAATGTAAAGGCGTGAATACACAGATTCCCAAAATTAAATGGGAGGTATCCTCCTAACCTTCATTCACTCGTTATTTCTTGTTGGATTTCAGGTGTCCAATTCGAAATGTAGAGAGATGTATTTTCCTAGCATACGAGGATACTCTTTGAAATACTTAGCTGAATAAAAAATCTACTATTTTCTTAAAACCCATACGGTACAGAACCATGGTCCGACTAAAACTTTCTTTCCAGGGAAGTCGGTTGATATTTTTTAGTTATATTTTTTGTTATCACCTCGTGTTCAGCTGTTCGATGTATTCGGTTTGATGTTATGTAGATAGGTGAACCAGGATTTAGTACCATATCTTCAATAGCGTCAAAATTAACGGTCTTCTTTGCCTCAATTGTCAGAGATATTTCTTCAACTTTATAGCATACTTTTTCTTTCTGTTATTTGGTGGACCAGAATTTATACGCATAGTTCTTTGGCCCACCGCTTACAAATTCCGTAATGTATGATCCTCGGCCTTCTGTTTCAAGCTCATCAGTCATATCTCCAATAAACTCTCCCGTTGGAATGTTATATTTATCAGGCCTTGAGATGTATATGACAAAATCTGTATCATAATATAAGACTCTCTGATTTACTTTTTCGAGATAACTGTAAAGTTTCAAACGAGCTAAAGCCGTTAAATATGCAGCAAGCACCACATTAACGGTTGGTAGAGATTCATAGGCCTCTTTCTTGTATTCCCAATTGACGGTCAAGGTATGGCCCTCGTCACCAATTGGAAGTAGCGTATTAATGTAAATTGCTGGGTTAGATATCATTGAGAAGAATTGAGCAGGATTTTTAACAATGGAAGTGTTAGATTGATTTTCCCTTTATCCAAACTTACCCCAAAATGAGTTAAGCATAAGTTTAGCTAATGAACGAAGCCCGGGGTTATTGGAAATTTTAGAAAACTCTAATTGAATAGCCTCCCGCTGCAAAAACCGTTCAAGATACCCATCTTCTTTCTCTGGAGTTTCACAAGTTTTGGGCCAGTCAGATGCTTCCTGTTTAATTTTAATAAACTTATTTATCATATCCTTAAATAATCCAGTATTCGTTTTGCTGAGATTTATTGATTCGTAGGACCAAATTTCCTGGATATTGCGAATTTCGTATCCCATTTCCACAGCTTTAACCACCTCTTCCACCACCCAAGTTCCGGTCAATGCTCGCTCTTCATCCGACATTCCCCATAATTTGAAGTCTGTCCACATTCGCGACAAAGAACAAACATCAACTTACCATTCATCTTTTGTGGTAGCACGGGGTGAAAGAGATCCGTGGGAGGTAGAGTCGAGCATTTGACGAGCCCACAAACTGAAGAAAGGTTAATTGAAGAACACTCTGTAACGGTTTCAATTTAACATTTATTTTATCAGATAGTTTTTAATGTTAATCATTTAATTTTATTAATATGAATAGTTCATACGAATGTGAAAGAGATCCACCACTCACCCTGTTTATATTGCTCTGATACCATCCACTACTTCAGAAGTAGTTAAAAAAATCATTCATTATTACCACACTTTATTTGATTGTTTACATTTTCTGACAAGTAACAAATTTCTTATCAATCTTCAAGAGGCCTCTGACCTATTAAGTAAAGTTCAATGAACTGTCCAGCTACCTATTAAGTTAACCTTTGACCTGCTCACCTGATACTAAGGGGTATTAAGTAGAAGAAGACTGACTTTGACCTTGTGAGGTTTGGACTGGTCCATAATCCTCCTTTTTTGTGTTCTGGTGCTTTAAAGTGGTCACTCTCTTTGTGCTCTTTCGAAATAATTTCGGATCTAGCCCAGTTACAACTAAAACCTGTTAGATATATTAAGTAATACCTTAAGTGGTTATTCAATCGCAGCTAGCGTATTTCTTTCTAACAGGAAAAGGAATAAAACATTGAGGTCACACTCCATCCCTG
>CAJUYH010006234.1:0-20740 GCA_910591685.1 Galerucella tenella | reverse complement strand
TGATCAAAATAACTATTACCATGAGTTTTTGGCAATAAATTTTTTTTTCTTGTTGTTATTTTACCAAGATCGATTTCTCATGATATCATCTTCGAAAAAAATAACGTTCTGTAATATTTTCTATACCTGAGGGGAATAATTTAACCGATATATTACTTAAATTTACAAAATGACTCAACTTAAGACATTAATAACATGTTGAGTATGTGTGACAGCTGTAACAATGTACCAGTCCAGAGCACCTGACTTTGACAGGTCCACTTTATTGGACTAGGTCCCCCGATCAGCTGGAGTTGAAGTTTGTGTGTTTTGACATGTGGTGTAAGTCAGTTGATTGTCAAACAGTCTTTGTAGAACAATGTCAATGTAATATATAGTGTGGAAACTTCTTATGGAATAAAATTCTTTAAGTCATTATTTTAGAAAATTATAAAAAAAGCCGAGACACGTCAACTTTTGAATTGAGTTGTGCGTTATGTAAACATAAAATTGAATGTACAGGGTGATTCACGCAAGTATGCCATAGTCGGTGTTGTTTTTTTTTAATGAAACACCCTGTAAATTTGCATATTTTTGAAATCCTCTTAATGAACCGATTCCAACAAACTAAATAATCTATGGTCAATTATGAATTATACAGGGTGAAATTTTAAAATTAATAATTTATTACACTTGAAATATTGGTACTTTTTTAAATTAGCTAAATATGGATTTATCAAAAATCTAAACTAACTAATTATTAGACGTATATGTATATTAAACAAAACCTGCTACGCCCATGAATTTTATCATAAATACCTAAAAATTGCCTAAAAACGCCAATAATTAGACAAAATCGGTAAATAATGTGGATTGTTTTAAATCGGTAAATAATGAGGATTGTTTTCTATTCTGTCAGTTGTTGATGTGTTGACAGTTTATACTGAAAAAGTAAAATCTTTGTCGAACACTTTTTCCTTGTCGACATAAAAATGAAATATTTAACTGAGACTCACCGAATTGAATTAGCCATACAACTGTTCTAAGATGTCTCCATAAAGAAAAACTTAATCCCTACAAATTAACTTTTGTGCAGGAGTTAACAGAAGACGATTCAGATCGTAGAATGGATATCTGCGAAAGATTGATGAATAAGCTGAACAGAAATGAGATAGCTCTTGGTACCATTCTTTTTTCTCACGAATCAACATTCACATTGAATGGAGAGATAAACCGACAAAACTGTATAGATATTGGTCAGCATCCTAACTGGATGCGTAAGACTCAGTACCCTCAAAAGATGAACGTTTGGGCCGGTATCATAGGCGACCATATTATTGGTCCTATATTTATAGATGGGAATTTGAAAGCTGAAAAATATTTAAATATGCTTAGAAATGAAGCTATTCCTGCGTTGGCAAACTTATATCCCAACGCAATAGATCCTAGCTTACCGAATGAAAATGTTTGGTTCCAGCAAGACGAGGCAACACCCCATTGTGCTTTAATGGTAAGAACTTATTTAGATGAAATCTTCCCCAATAAATGGATTGGACGAAGAGGTACTATTGAGTGGCCAGCTAGATCGCCAGACCTTACGCCGTTACATTTTTTTTGTGGGGTTATCTCAAGAACAAAGTATGTATATGCAACAAAACCAACTAGCATTGTAGACCTCAAAGACAGGATAACTACAGAAATAAGGAATATTTCACCTCAAACTTTAAACAAAGTTAAGGAGGAGTTCTATAGGAGACTGTGCTATTGCCAAAAACTAGGTAGAGAACATTTTGAGCATTTATTTTGATGTATTAAAATCAAATACATCAGGTATTTTATGTATGTGTTTAATAATAAAAATCTCACCCTGTATAATTCATAATAGACCATACATTATTTAGTTTGTTGGAATCGGTTCATTAAGAGGATTTCAAAAATATGCAAATATACAGGGTGTTTCATTAGAAAAAACAACACCGACTATGGCATACTTTCGTGAATCACCCTATATATTTACATTTATGTTTACATAACGCACAACTCAATTCAAAAGTTGACGTGTCTCGGCATTTTTTACAATTTTCTAAAATAATGACAAAGAATTTTATTCCATAAGTGTTTCCACACTGTATATTGTATTAAAATAATAAAAAAAATCACAAATGACACATGGCGCAGTCAGTAAACTGTCTATGAATTGAATTAGATAATAATAGAAATGTCAGACGACAAAAAAAGCAAACAACAGAGGAATTATTGAAAGAATAGATTAAGATGCAAAGAGTGATCATTTCAATAATCATCTCGCTTGGATAAAACAGCCGGAAATCGAAAAAAGCGTGTTTCCACTTTAAGAAACCAGGGTCAAATTAAAAATCTTGCATCATATAAAACCTCCAAATATCTATGAAGAGATTTATAGTGATTACAAAAGAAGCATTTTTTTAAATTCAAAAAAAAAGTCAAAAAATTTAGCTAGAATCTGACAGCTTAGATGCAGGAAAGCTATTAAGGATAATTTCAAGCAATCAGCTCCATGTAGATAACTTCCAAACTAATATGTGATTGCTTGGAATCATTTTAAGAGTTTGGGCAGTCAAAACTGGCTGTCCCTAACCAAGGTCCATACAGATGAATAATGAATCACTAACACGAGTCCCTTTGGGCACTGAAGACTCGACAGATACACGACCAAAGGAAAAAAACCACAACCCTCCCAATACTTGAAGTACCTGGGGTCTAGTAATAGGAACGGATTAAGAGAAAATACTCTAATGTAACATGATGAAAAAATTAAAATGCCTCAGTCTCAGTTCGTTAAACTTCGGTTATAAAGTCCCATTACCAAAATTATGATTACTAATTACAGTGTTACACTAATCTTAAAGCTCTCTGGAACCATATTCAATTTTCTGTATGACCACCCTGGGTAAAATTTGATTAATAATGATTAGAGGTGGATACATCACCCGTAAAATTAGTAAAATATTATTAATATAACTAGGAACACCGCTTGATCTTGTGCATACCATATTTTTTTTAGCATTTATCTATAATTATATGCTAATCTATTTATCAGATGTTTATAATGCCTGCAATTAAGATAATTTATGCCATCTTTGGAAGCAGTAAAACTTCTTGTTATACAGCAATCTTTAACTTAAAACCGATGAAAACAGAATTAATGATGGGAAAAATAAAAGTATGAGTCGTATCATTGTCAAGGTCGTTGATTTACGTTTCAATAGCAAACAAAATTAATTAGACAACAATTATCAGACAAACAGGATTTTTTTTTTCAAATACAAATCATCAGAAAGTGTCTATAGCACCCTAATTCTTTGAGATACAGTGATGGAGACTCTGTGATTCATTTTTACCGTTTACCAACGTTGTAAAGGCACACTTTGCACATTTTTTGGTACAATAGTTAATTTTTTATCTTCTATAAGTTCCTTGTGGCATTATTTATTATTTTTTCTCTTATTTTTTGGGAATCAAACCACAATAATGTTTTTTATTTAATTTTTTATTTCGACGTTTTGGTAGCCTAAATAGGTGAAACATCTAGACCATTGAAAGTCCGAATAAGTGAACATAAAAAATATATCAAAGATAGGGAGTTCTTTAAGTCAGGTACCTATTTGTAAACATGCTTGGGAAGAGGGGCATAAAATTCAATGGGATTCGACAAAAATAATATTGAAAGAGCCCAATAAAAAAAGACGGAAAATCAAAGAAAATGCTTTAATATAATTAAATGCAGATCAATATGTAGCTAGTATTTCAGCCGAATGTAGTCAGATTTGGTTACCAATGTTAGAAAGAGAAATTTCCAATAATCAATTACCTGCGTTATCAGGATAGCATCATAAGTTTTTATCCAGGTTTTCTTATGATTTATCATTGGAATAGTTGTTAATCGATACACACTTAAATACACAAAATCACCAAACTGAGTCATACATATTTTGAAAACAAAAATAATCATACACAAAAAAGTAACAACAAACGCGTTTTATCAACAACATTTCCAAAATAAGCGAAAAAAAGCGCTATCCCAATAAAAACCGTTCCTGGAACGTGCACTTCACTGGATTCCATTTCTAGTAGACTATCATATCTTTAGAATGTCATAAAATAAAATATTTTATTTCACATTTTACCAGAGATGTGATCTACTATGAATGGACCTTAATAAAATTTGACAACAAAGTTTTGTAGTCTTAAACTTCAAAATATTATTGATTGTCTAGTTGTCATATTTTTTTCGTTGTGTCAGATAGGGATCAAAAATTATTTTATTACTAGTTAATCTTGAAAACGGTAGCTGGAACGCTAGCGAAACGTCGAAATAAAAAATAAAAAACATTTTTGTAGTTTGATTCCCAAAAAATGAGAGAAAAAATAGTAAATTTTTCATTATCCTGATTGAAATCTCAATGATTTTCTGACAAATGTCAAGAGTTTAAAAAAAAATGCTGCATTTTATCAATCTTGTATTCTAATAAGACAAGTTTAATCGAAAAAAAGTTAAGATACCAAAATTTTCGGGTCTACTAGTTTTCAATATCATTTCAAGGTCGCACACATATCCGCCATCAAATCGCTTTAGATTAGTATCATCTTCTATTATTGTAATCCATTAAGTTTGATGATATAATGGTACGTTTCTTCTACTTTTATAAATAATTGTTGTTTAACGCCTGGATTGTTTTATACCAAGGTAAATAACAATAAAAAAAGCAAATTTTCAACCATTATAAGTAATTTAAGCTAATTGATAATTTAGATCCTAATTTAATCCGGAAGCACTGCAGCCTATTGGCTTATTGTTCTCTACTCCCACATTTAGTCCACCCATCCAGTTATCCCCGTACCTTCGAGTAGACGATATAAGTCCACTTCAGAAGTCTATTTTGGCTTTGTACCCATTTTTGTATTTGCCCTTGGACTACCTTCTTTGTGGTCCCAAGAGCTGGTTCTTGTCCAACATATATGCTATTGCTGAACCTCTTCTCGCGAGTTCATCAGTTTGATCATTTCCAGAAATACCGTTATGTCCCGGCACCCACACTAGTCTTAATTGATAATTCAGATCCTAATTTGCAAATAACTTTCAATTTATCGACATTTGCAATATTACTACAAGAAACCAGGCCATTTTCTATCTCCACCAACATCGTTTTCACTTAGTTGAATACATTCCCTAGAGGGGACAGACAAAAAGAACGTTCTGGGAAGGAAACTAAACAGAAACTGATAACTGGTAAAATAAAAAAGAGACAACTTAGCTAGTATGGTGAGAATGGAACCAAATAGGTTAACTAGAAAAATAATGGAGATTGGAAAACCGATCAAAAAACAAAGGGGTAGGCCTAGAATAAAATTGTTAGACCAAATACAAGAGGTAGGTTTGGAAAGAGGAAAGACCATAGCAGAAATAAGAAACCTAACAAGAGACAGAAAGGCATGGAGGGAATGGGTACAGGACATGGAATCGACGCCTGAAAGGGCAGAAGGATTAAGAAAAGAAGAAGATGAAGAAAGGGAAGAAAAGGAAATGTCAACTTTCCCCATTCAATAAGGAGTCAATTTACTTGAAAGCAGACTTATAGCCATTTTTCTCACTCCATCTCTTTATCAATTAATCTTTCCAACACCTCATTCGTATTAAAGCACGTTGCTAAAATGAGGAAAGTATCAGAAGAGGCATGATCTTTAATCCTGGAAAAAAAATGGGGTAACAACCTGCCATCGCTTCCTGCAACCTTTGTCTTTGAGAAAAAATAATTATGGACAATAAAAAATAATTCCATGCCAACAAAGGACAGTATTCAATAATTAAAAGTGAAGCAACAACTACTTCCCTGGATATATACCACGAAGGATATTCAATTCCACCTTCTAAGTTAAAAGGGATGATATCACTTGTAGACTGGTTTCAACATCAGTACAAGGTAGATATCATCCAGATGATCTGAGAGTATAATTCTGTACTGGAGTCAATACTGAAGTCACATTAATACACTATCGTCAGTAAAGGAAATGTAAAGAATACGATAGTAGTGCCATCCCATATCTAACAATAAAGCAACATTTTATATTGACAAAAAACCATCTTGTTGGAGGTACTGATGTTATTCCAGCTCATAGTTTCCTCTAACTTTTTTTTATTAGTTTAATATTGTTAGTGGAAATGTATATCTTGAATTTAATTTTGTTTTTTCTTTGTTTCAGACTGCCCAATCCTTCGGTGGGATTGGATTCGGTATAAAAAAAGAAGTGTTTTTTCTAAATCTCGAAGACGGATATTTCGGTTGTCAAGTGAACGAATCGACGGACGTTCTACAATTATTCGAACTATCGAAATTATGTGACGGAACACCGAACTGCTATCTCGGTTCCGACGAACTAGCCAAAGAACTGAAATGTACAGGTAAGTTGAAATTAATATAATTATAAATATATATACAGTGTGTCGCATTTAAGATGAAGACACTCCCATATTTTCGATGTTT
Organism: Galerucella tenella; assembly: GCA_910591685.1. Classification (NCBI taxonomy): domain Eukaryota; kingdom Metazoa; phylum Arthropoda; class Insecta; order Coleoptera; family Chrysomelidae; genus Galerucella; species Galerucella tenella. The sequence goes on along the minus strand of CAJUYH010006234.1, from coordinate 14,240 downwards.
GAAGAATTACAGATTCGGATTTTTGTAGAGTCATACAGGTTAATGGGCCACATTTCTTGAAATAGTCAACTGAAATCTGAACTTTAAACTCAACCTACTAAGATTTCACAAACAGCCACAACCTTTCCCAGTGGATGTCTGCTTGTGTCTCCAGGGGCCATAACAGGGACTCCGAAGATTCGCCTGCGTAGTACAGCCCAGTGTGGATACTCTAAGAGAACATGGACTGACGTTTCGTCAGTCATGCCGCAACCCCTACATAGGGAACTTCCTCTACTCCTAAGTTGTGGAGGTGTCTCCTCAAACAGCAGTGCCCTGTTAGGAGTCCTGCCATCTTCCTTAGCCTACTCTTTGGTAGTTCAGTAGCTGCCATAGCGTGTCCATCAGTCCATCCCTTCAGTAGAAGTTTGGATTGTCTAGGACCCTGCAGAGCATTCCAATGAGCGAGGTGCTGATTCCTCAGCCACTACTTCCGTCTCCTTGCCTATTTTTTGTTTTGTTAGGCCCAGGGTCGGGCCCAGGCTGCAGAAAGGAGCTGCCGCCCCTTCCGCAGCCAGTGCATCCGCCATCTCGTTGCCCTTTAGCAAGTCCTGAATTTCTGGTATGCCCACTCAGGGCTTTAATTGCTGCCTGACTGTCGGAGTATATGGTTATGCGTCGATCCACATAACCTTTGTCTAGGTTTATCTGCGCACATTCCAAGATAGCATATATCTCGGCCTGATATGCAGATACACCATCACCCAATAGTACACAAACTTGTTTTCTTGGGTTCCTGGAGTAAATTCCAGCCCCTGCTCTCTCACCGGAGCATGAGCCATCTGTGTACCAGACGGTCCCATTAAGCTGTGTATTCCTCTCTTCTTCCCAGGACATGTTTTCCCTTTATTTTTCAATATCTCTGAAATAGTTTTATTCCATGTTTGTCTTGGTATTCCTTTTCTTTTCTTTTTAAATATTTTTGCTTTCCAAATTCTTTTAGTCTGTCTCGTGTTTTCCATTCTTTGTAAATGCCCCCACCATCCCTGTTGTCTGTATCCTATAAATTCTGAGATTGATTCTATTTATAGATGACTTCTTATATCTATATTCCTAATTTTGTCTTTTTTTGTAATGCCTCGGACTCTTCTTGACTATTCGGTGGATTGGTTTAGCACCCATGTTTCACATCCATAAGCTAATATTGGCCTATATATTGCTTTAAATATTTTTATCTTGGTATTAATCGATATTCCTTTATTGTTTATGAATTTTTTGTTCATCGTATAGTAGAGTTTCATTGTTTTTCTATTCTTCTATCGATTTCTGCTTCTTGTGTTCCGTTTTGATCGATTGTTGTCACTTGTTCTATAACTTCTATTTCTATATCTATTTCTTCTTTTCCTTTTTCCATAATTATAAATATGCATTGGAAATTGCAGAATAAGACAAGAATAACAACGAGATTGATGATATAATAGAAAATACTTTGTTGTAACAGTTGTATGCTGATTGTGCACCCATCTATCACGTTGGGTATGCGCTTACCTTCAGTTATGGAATTCTTTAAGGTCTAGGTCTCTTGTCGACGCTAAGAAATATTCACGTTTCGCTATTCTCTTCGTGCTTTACGGATTTTTAAAGTTTATTTTTAAATTAAACTTCTTCAGCTCAACTATTGAACCAAAAGTTAAAACATTCTTATTAAATTTTTGGTATTTCGAAGACAAATCTACTTAGCGATCTTCCAACTACGAGGATGATGGTGGGAATGTTGACCGGACATTGTAGGCTGATGTATCATATGCACACAATTGGCCTAGCAGATGACAGCCTATGCAGGTTCTGCCAGAAGTGCGAAGACCGAATTCTGGAACCGTTGTATAAACAGTGCCTGTACCAATTGCAGAGTTTGAAAAGAATCTTATCAGCCTAGGACTCGTCCCGTCATCTGCGCTATCTCACGCCATTTTTCAAACTGTCAAATGACTTAGTAGCTAATTTGCACTGATTCTTAGGAAGTTCGTATATGCTTTAAACATCCATTTAGAAATCGCAGATTAACTGCAACTTTTTTGAACTTTGCTTAAAAGAGAAACAATGACAATTCCCACCGAGACAAAGCAATTAAACTCATTAAAATAAGTGAAGAAGATCGGAAACATAATACCTGACACCCTATAGGGCAGAGGAAACACAATGATGAGCTATTAGTTGGGATCCAATTAAAGGTGATCCATTGAGATAAAATGTGAGACAGCTCGCAATGTGGTTTTTATTACATCTACCGGCACAAAATTGCATCAGTACCCGACAATTTTCAGTATAACAGTTAGGTTGCACGCAGCAAATAGCGACAGACAAAGAAATCTGGGTTGAGATAGGTCGGGATTCTTTATATAAAAGTACTTTCAGAGCAGTGGCGTCTCCGGGGCATCTTTTGCAAGGATTCAATTTAACCACAAAATAGGGTTCTTTTTATGAAAAATACATTTAGTTTTATTTCGAAACTGATAACTTGGAAATAATTTATCCAGTAAAGCTAGAGGTGGCAGTTCTGGTAGCTGTTAAATGTAGGTATACTGCACACAGTGTACATCCACTAGCATCACACCAGCACTGTAATTTACTATTTAAAAAACAATCTGCTACTTGGTTGATGTGTGTACCAGTATTAACAATTAGCACAGAAACAAAATTCAAATTTTCTTGAATCACGAATCCCGTTTTTAACAACTTAACACGCCAGTGTACTATAATATTTGTAATGGCATGTTTTCCAATATAACAGGTTTTAAAACGGCCTTATGTGATTTTTTTTCAGACGTAATTAAAATGTTTATTTGCATGAAATCTGACTCGGGAATCTTATAGCGATACCTGTGGTCAAATGTAAAGGGCGATTTTTTAAAATCAAGTGTAAACAAAAAAAAGAGCCAATAAATAAAGCGAATCTAGTTTTAAGTAACAGAAACATTGAAAAAAGTAGATCACAGGAAAAAAAAGATGACCCATAACTGACCTAACCAAATATGGAATAGCATTTTGTTTTTGGGATATAAAAAAAAACTTCATATAAATTAAATCAGTTTAATGTTTTTACTAATCAGTCATACATTTATATGTAGTAATTAACAGCCTTTAATCAAATATATTAGTTATCAAATTAAAATCTAACACAAGAAACAAAATCAAAAATGAGTAACCAAACATGGAATAGGTATCCACCTATGGAATATAAGCATAAATCAACATAACAATAACAAAAATGGACATTAATATCTTTGAGATCAATTAAATAAATATAATATATTGTGATAAATGGAATAAGTTACATAATTACTTGCAAAAGTCACAGATTCAAGTATCAAACTCTGGACCAGCACAATCATAATGTGCCCAGAGCCCACACATCAAGCATTCAATTTAATATTCCATAATTAGACACCGACGACTGTCCATATTTGGATTTTTAAACTAGTTCAAACTCTTCTAAATATTTTTTAAAGTCACAATATTTTAATGACAAAAGATCACAAAATGGTGAAATAAACATAATAACCGATATACTAAATAGTATAACACTTACGTAAACAAACATAACAGCTGGTAATACTCGTTTATTACTTACCTTTAAAATTTTCTGCACGACAACAAAACAAAACACGCCTGCCACACGTGAAGCATTCGCGCAACTGACTCGATGGTGTGGGTGCGATAGTTAGTAGACCGAATGAAACAGAAGATGGTCGAGTGTTGCGTTTCATACTTATAGTCTTAGAGAAATGAAGGCATTCCATATTAGGATACTATTCCATATTTGGTGACTTTCCTTTACCTTTTTGGGACCCCAATGAAGATTCTATCTGTTCGTCAATTCTGGTTTTTTGGACCAACGCAAATGAAACACTTTGTGATCCTTCTCGGGCTCTTGAATTGTCCTTTTGATCTTTGTAGTATGATACCCAAGCTAAGGACAGTCAAATCAAGTTTTTATGGTTTTCCTTTTTAACCAATAATCATGAACCTCTTAGGTTATGTTAGGTTCTATGTGATTGGAGCCTTCTCGCCACCTCCACTGCGACGTTCGTTAGGTCTATTGTCCTATATCCCCCATAGGGATTACAATTCACCCCACAAGCCTGTGCTTCTGACGAAGTCCATGGTTGTCCAGTCCGAGGTCTGAACCAGACTCATCTTCTTTGGGTGGTAATTTAGTCTACGATGTCCTATAAGCAGTTCCGTCAGAATGAATAGGTTTGTTCTACTCCATACCCAGATCTGCTTATTTTTTGTACTCGAAGGGTAGTATATGCACGCCTTCGAGTGAGAGAGCCCCGGTATGTCTGCCCAGTACGTGTAGGTATTCACCTCCGCTCAGGTAGCTATAGCTGATCTAGCAGTGCTTTCCGCAATGCCAAAAAATGCTTCAGGTCCGATAAATAAAGTCTCTGATCCCCTTTTTGACAGAGTGTCGGCCTCCTCACTTCTCGATGCGCCGGCACCCAGGTCAAAATGACTCTGTAGACAGTTATTTACCATCTTAGATGTTATCCTGTTCGAGCTCAGTGCTTTAAGAGCTGCCTGGCTATCAGACAGGATGTGTATGTTCTTTTTCACAACAGGTTGATTCATCAGCTCTCTTGCTGCCAGTTCAATGGCGTATACTTCAGCCTGAAAGACGGTAGCGTACCTGCCCAGGTTGGCTGTTACTTCAACTCTGGGCTTCCTGCTGTCAATGCCGTCAGTGTAAATCTCGTAGTACGTTTCTAGGAAGGAGATTTCTTCACTAGTGGACCTTAAAGGGCTTGTCCACATGAAGTTTTGTGACAGAAAGATCCGAGGGCATTTTGTATTTTCCTTATCAATCCTGAGTGATCCCTCGGGGTCTCTCCATTTATTTACCTCTCTTAACCTCTACTAAGTCACTATTGTGTTACCAGAAGGATATAAAATCCTGCAAAACTCCCATATAAAGACACACTTTAAGCCTTTTGGATGAAATATCCTAAAGTAAATGCAGAATAAAGTCTCATTCATCGTCATCAAAGTTCATCATCCCTTGTTGCGAGACATTTCAGCAATGTTGTATATATCGATTGTGTGAGACACCTTGTATAGTTGGTATTCCACTTATCACATCTATAATCCTTAAGGAACAGTTCGTAGACAATTTCCTGGTTTCGTTTTTTCGAACCACACGACTTTTAACCTCCAACAAGTTCACGTTTAACAATTCACGATTCGACAAACAACAACTAAACAACCTAACCCAACAACAAATCACGGTTCACAAGGCAATAATTTATTAATTAAAACCACCACGCACTCACACAACTCATATACCGGGAGTTTCTTTATTTTCAATTTACGGAAACTATACAGAGGTTGTGCGAAAATTTTGTTTTACTTTAAATCTATTCACCACTTTGTTAAAAGACGTTTCTTCAAGTTAACAGAATAAGAATCTTGGTTCTTTAAGTCAAGGCTATCTTCTCCTATTTTTTTTTCTTCTTCTCTAAAGACGAGTTGATAATCTGCAGCAGTGGATACCACTTATATGTCGTGGCCATGAATCATTCATAGCCATTTAAATGCCAAACTTTTGTTCCCTCAACGGCATATATCTTGAATCGTTCTATATGTTTGTCTTTTTCTCAACCGCACACGAATTGGCTTCTGTCCTTTGGTTGAAATGCCAAGATATACCATCCGAAGCATTTTTTTATTGGCTGTGAGTTGGATTTAAAAATAGATATCTAGACGCATACCAGACAGTTGTACAGGGCAATCTCCAAACCCTGGTAGAGTCAGTTTTTTGATAAAATCATTAAAAAAGTGTTATAAAACAAGTACGTTTTATAAACAATAAATGTTTTATAAAACTCTTATTATTATTTTCTAATTTTGACATATAAAGTGACACTTTAACTGATTGACATTATGAAACGTCTTACTTTTTGTAACTAGTTGCATAAAGTAAAATTTTATGCAATTGGTGACGAAAAATGTATTTCAAAATTAGTGACAGAAAGAATTATTCTATTTATTAAACTGTTAAAAACATAAATTATAAATAAATTAATTATTATAAATATTGATAACACAATTATTGCAATTATTCAAATTCATTCCCGACGACTTATTTTTTTCATTGCTCGAACTTGCTGTTATTTGGGAAGCGGCGCACATTGCATTAGATGTTTCACCAAATATTTCTTGCGCTATAAGTTTTTTATTATTCATGGAATTTTCAACATATCCCTCCGCAAGAGAGGTAGATTTCCAACATCCATGCCTCTTTAATTTTAAAATATCAGCGCCACTGTCTGCTAGGAAAGTGGCAGAGCTTCTTCTGAAGCATTGGCCAGTATATAGAACAGGATTTGAAAGACCAAGAAATTTTGCAATTACTTTTGGCTGACTGCTAAATGTGTTAATTCCCACAGGATTTCTGGTACATTTTCCATTCGCATATTTTACAAAGAATCTGTTGTGTTCAAGAACCTGGGGACGCAACTTAATATATTTTCTTAATATTTCAACAAGATTCGTATTTTCAATGTCTTCAGTGGTAATTGCAAACTGCCGTATAACTTTTGTTTTTGAAGGTGGGATATCAACACGAAAATGGCTTCCTTCGTTTATAACATTTTCAACTGGAAGAAATGTTAATTCTGCTTTTCTGCATGCTCCTGCCATTCCTATTATCATTGCAACATTAGCCATTAAGTATTCTTTGTCATCAGCTTCCACTAAAAATTTGGCAAAATCTTCTTTAATAAAAACTTTTGACTTTTTAGCACTGTACCCGTCCGCTTGCCTTTTAATATATGATACCAAATTTGTATATTTTTTAATATCAATATTCCTTTTCAGATTTAGTTCAGACCTTAACATTGAGTACAGTGTCCATAATGTGGAAACTTTTAGATCTTTCTTACCCTCAAAATATGCAAGTAAAACTTTCTCATTAACATGTTTAATTTTCTTCTCATCACACCACGTATCAAATTTTTCGTATGCCAAATTATAAACTGCCTTTGACTTTTTGGGAATTACTGATAATAGAGCATTACCTGCTGCCTCTTCAATACCGCTTGGTAGCTCTTCAGAACTTGAATCACTCATTTTTAAAAAATAAAACTAAAAATATATCAATCTCGCTAAAAACCTTCCGTCTAGACTTTTTCACTAAATGTCAAACTGACAACTAACATGAAGTAACAGCAACAAACTAAATTCATGTTTTCCAAATTTTTATCAATTATATTAAATTTTATTTTTTTATTACTTTCTTCAAAATTAGAAAAAATCTTGTATGCAATACGTTACGAAATGAAATTTTGTGTAACTTGTGAGTCTCACGCGTTACACACAAAATTAGGCATTTCGTAACTGATGGCATAAATAGCTATTTTGATACTGAATCTAACAAAAAAAAATAAAACAAACATATTGCATCACACTGTATAATAAGTTGCAAACTAGCTCTAGATCAGCTGATGCAAAAACATCAGGAAAAAATCCTTATACATGTTTGTGGTACCTATTTACTGACTTTTCTTCTTCTTTTCTAGATAACTGCCGTAAAAACGATTACTGCCAAAAAGATGGTTGTCAGAATGGTGCTTGCTTGGACGGGCAGTGTTACTGCAACGACGGATACGGTGGCTGCAGTTGCGAAGTACCAGGTAAATTTTTTTTAACCTCATTAAACAATCTATTTCATTTGAAATTTCCCGTTCTATAATATTCTACCTGTCAGTTGAAAATTATTTTTACAGAAATCCACTTTATTACGAGATATATTTCCCATGCGTGCAAACTTAATTTCGTTCCAATACAAACAGCTTTATAATAATAAATAATAATAGTTGCAAATGGATACATTGAAGATTGCATATACTTTTAATAGGCCCATAAAAAGAATCTCGATCATGCATCTCAAAGTGCATCTAGTGGTAATTGCTCAATATGTGTACTTGAAAAAATCTCAAATGAAACACCATTCATCACTTCTGATGTATATATGACATGAAAGTTGCTAGGCATGTCCTTACCGAGCGGCGTTTAGCTATATTTAGAAGTTGATTGAGAAAACGATTATGGTTTCATGTATCTTTATTGTATTTCAAAAGCAGAAAAAAAATGGTGATTTTAATTTTTTTTCTCAAAAATTGTATAGCAATTTCATTCAGAATTGGCCCAAATTATTTATTATAAATTTTCTTAACCACCAGATGTTAAGAGGAAATGCAATAATTGCCTGGTTATAAAAAATATATTATAATAAAATACAGGGTGTCCCACGACAATTAAAACAAGTAATATATCAGAATTGGGCAGTAGTAGATAATTATAATTTTGGGGGTGTAAATTAGAGCAAATATTCCATATTTTCCGATTATTGTGTTACCTAATGAGGTATTTGTTTTTGGTCACGTGACGTCGCATTCAAAATTATTAATGGGACAGCCTGTATATTTGTGCCTTTCTGTGTTCCTTTCGAAACAATTCCAACTAACTAGCACACTTGGGGTCTGAAGTGATTAATTCAAGAGCTACAGGTATTTAAAGGATTGTAAGTTGAAAAATTCATAATTGAATCCCCTGTAATTTTCGGAAATCTTACATTAATGATTAAGACAAACCAATATTGTCTTATTGGCACTTTTGTCATTATCATGGTAAACTTGACAGATAGGCAGTTTTTTTTATAAGATTTGTCATGCTACTTTTTAATCGATATTTAATAGGTAAACAAGTTTTTGTGGACTATTTCACTAGAGTAAATTGATAACTGACAATATTTGAAGGTTTTGAACTGGCAATTTTTTGTCTGGTCTCGGCAATTTTTTGACGTTTAATATATCAAATCTATGTGTATAAAATTCTATCACTCTGTGATAAAATTCAATATAAAATCTTTGTTAGTGGTTTCTAAGGAAACTAAGTTGTTTTTTATTTATTTAACTGTCTAAAAATTATTAAAACTGTTTCAAAAATTTAAATAAGTACTATTAACATGAATAATACAAGATTTGGAAATAATTCAATAAATGAAATAGAGAGTACAATTAAGCAAAGTATACCGCGAAATACAATGAAGACAAAAAAGTCTGAGTGGGAACAGTTTGGAATGTTTCTGGACGCACGTAATTATACGTTAGAAGGATACTTCTGAACAAGTTATAGCAAAAATTCTTGAAGATTATGGTTTTAACATGAAGAAAAGAGATGGAACTGATTATACTGAAGCTAGTGTGAAAACACTTTATAATACGACTGCTCAAATGGTTCAGGAAAAATATTTTCTAGAATTTAACATCAAAATTGATCCATTTAAAGATATTACCTATAAATTTGCTAGATTGGCCAGGGATACAAAACGTAAAAAACTTCAGGCTGAACCTGAGACCAGAAAAAGAAGTTATAACGCGTTTACCGAAGAAGAATTGATGGAAATGGTAGAAAGCTATTCTGAAGATAATCCTGATGGGTTACAAAAAAAGTTTTTTCATTTATGTTCGTTCGAATTAGCATGGCGTGGAAATGAAGCTGCTAATTGTGATATCAATTACTTTAAAAAAGAATTTTACTGGCAGGGTAGAATATAATCCAATCTTTTCCAAAACGACACAAGGAGGATCGAAAGCTTTATCTGGCAGTAAGTGGCTGGTAAGAAATAATGCTTACAACAATTTGTGTCCCATTCGTTTATTTTTAAAAATTATTGATAAAAGAGAATCCAATCCTTATCTAACAACAACAAGATTATTTTTAACAGTACATCCAAATTGGGAGAAAGGAATATGGTACAAAAATTCACCATTGGGAATTAATACAATTTCAAAGTGGATGAAAATATCGGCAGAATCAATTGGTGTAGACACAAAAAAAAAAAAATAACCAATCATTCACATAGAGCTTCTGCAATATCTGCATTAGCAAAAAAAGAAGTTGGTGAACAAGAAGTAATTAAGCTTACAGGACATTCTTCTGCACATTCTTTGAAACCATATTTACAATTAAATGAAGAACACAATTTCCAACTTATAGAGAAGCTTCGAGAAAATAAAAATAAAGAAAAGAAATCCTCAGTTTCAACTTAAAAACATCACAGGTTATGATGCAAAACAATCACCAAAATAATGCTACAACGTACAATAATAATAATTGTACTTTTTACATAAATAAGTAATTTTTTTGTTATTATTTTTTTTGGCTTTGTATAATTGAAGTTTGCAATAAATAAAACGTTTAAACATATGATTTTTTAGTTTTTCTCTCGTGAAATGGTCATGTCGAATACCACTCAATTAAAAATTAGGTAAAATTTTTCTCTTGTCGTATTCAAGTTTGTTGCTTTTAGGTAATTTTGCTCATGACATTTAATCCAAAACCACTCGCCTGACGGCTCGTGGTTTTGTTAAAAATGTCATTCGCAAAATTGTCAAGCAACAAACCTTCATGACAATCGAAAAATTTTGTCGACAAAATTTTCACTCTCGTGGTATTATATATGAAAAAACACAATTTTTAAGTATTTTTACTCCATGATATACAGTTCGTTCCCGTATTAACTGTCAACTATTATTAAAAATTATAATATTGGTTTGTCTTTTTTAACTTACAATCCTTTAAATACCTGTAGCTCTTCAATTAATCACTTTAGACCCCAAGTGTTCTAGTTAGTTGGAATTGTTTTATCGGGAGGAACACAGAAAGGCACAAATATACAGGTTGTCCCGTTAATAATTTTGAATGCGACGTCACGTGACCAAAAACAAATAACTCATTGGGTAACACAATAACAAGAAAATATGCAACATTTACTTTAATTCACACCCCCAAAATGATAATCATCTACTACTGCCCAATTCTGATACATTACTTGTCTTAATCGTCGTGGGACACCCTGTATATTGAAAAGGATAACAATTAACTAGAAAAGGCTCTAAAGGAGACTTCATAAATCTGGGGAATCATAACAGGAGAAATCTGGAACTGGCCAGATAAATAACAAGACAGAAGCTACTCTCATTGGTTCAGATTGGATCTATTAAAATTAACCAACAACTTGAAGCTAAACCACTAAATGATTGTTATATTTTCATTGCAGACGAAAACGAATGTAAATATAGACCATGCGACGTTTTTGCCCATTGTACCAACAGTCTTGGAAGTTTCCACTGTACATGCTTTCCAGGTTATCAAGGAGATGGTTTCCATTGCGTGGGTAAGTTATTAAAATATTTTTTTCTCCTTTCTATATTGTGAACAAACCATTTTGGAGGAGGTAAGTAACAATTACCAACCTTATTTTATTTATTTATATGAACATTAAAAGTACAATTGTCACTGCAAGAGCCAACCGTGATGGCGAGCCCGCCCCCATGCGAATAAAATCATTTTCAATGTTACCTCCCACTACAGCTTGACCGTAAAACTCAAGCATACACATCCCTGTGGACCACCTTCACATATTTTTGGTCATAGCATCGTTAATTTCAATTTTTTTGTCTTTTTTTGTGGAAGAATTTGTTGCATAAGATATTAAGGATCGTATAAATGCCGATGTGATTTTATCTGTAGAGCTCGACCAATTTATTTCGGTGGCCATTTTTTTTATGTCGTAGACAATAGAATACGGTTAGTAGATGTTTGAATAACGGATAAAAAAAATGTTACACAACTTTAATTATTATTTCTTTAGAAAATGTTACTGTTATTAGACGCTTTTGATTTTTATTTCAATTTGATTTGAAAAAAAATATCTATATATACCGTTGATATGTTTGTATTAAATAATCCTACAGACTTGATTGAATTGATTCTTTGTATTGCCAATAATAAAACCATAAGATCATTATATAAAACGTTATATATGTATTATTATGTTGGAAGCCCGTTATTTTTTTTCCCAAACTAAAAGAAAGGTCATTTACTTTTGATATAATTAGGTCTCTAAATTACTGTTGAGGAGGGTCGGGGTCTTAAAATCACCGTTACTTCTAGTAACTACCTCTAATGACCTTAAATACTCAGCTTGTTCAATTGAAACCCATCTTTGGTCAGGTTAGCCTTGGAAACAATTGTAATCATTCAACTGACGTTTTCCAACATTAGTAGTGTATGCAAACGTCACACTGATCTGTTTATTTCGTTTATATTTGACAACGATTTTAAGTATTTTGTGACTTTGAAATGGCGTTTGTTGTTAACAATCCGTCCAAATGTGATAATGCTCGGCCTCATGTTGCAAACGTAGTGAAAGAAAATCTGCAACGAAAGAAATGGAGGATATTAGAGCATCCACCCTATAGTCCCGATTTATCGCCTTGCGATTTTCACATCTTTGGGCCACTAAAAAAGGCGTTAAAAGGTAACCGTTTTCAGTCGGACGCAGAAGTACAAAACGCTGTGAAAGAATTATTCCAGCAGCAGCCACAAGAATTCTATAAGCAGGGTATACATCGGTTGGTGAACCAGTGGGATATGTGCCTCAATTGTAGTGGTAGTTATTTGTAACTGTACTTGTCAATAAATTTTTCCTGGACCAAAGATGGGTTTCAATTGAACAAGCCTCGTACATTATTATAGTTTTGAAAAGGAAATTAAAGTTAAGAGCACCGATTTATGAGAAGCAGAGATAGATAAAAATTATAAATTATACCAAATTATACGGATTCAAATAACCTAGGGTTTGCTCTAATATCAGTTAGTAAAACAACACCCTGAATACCTTCATTGAGGTCGTTAAAGTAGCTGAAATGAAATTGAATGTTCCGACTCCATCTCTAACCACGTTTTCTGTTACTCTTGAAGTACTACAAATTTCATTTGGAGCTTTCTTTTCATTATTGACGATCTCCGCTACATAACTTTCCGCAATAATGGCAATAATTTCCATCCGTCATGTCACTTGAGAGCTGAAATATCCACTCAAACTTGTAAACTGCTTCAAACCGCAGTAAACCTTCTACAAAATTGATCTACACACTTGGTACTATCCTTATCTCAGAGTGGATCCAAAATAATCAAGTTTCCAAGAAGAATATCTTCTCCTACACCTCAGATTTTCTTTACTAACTCACATTTACCCATTGCAAATCAATATAAAATTCTCGACTATCGGCTTAATTGGAAACATCATATCCCTGTATAAAAAGACTGAACATCTGTCTCTCTCACTTTATTGCGGACGAAATCGTATTGTTAAGAGTATACCGAACTCTGATCCACTCGAAGCTTCACTATGGTCGTTTTAATTACATGTCAGCCCCCAAATCTGTCTACCGCTCTCCTCCCTTGCATTGGTTCCTTCCGCTCAAGCCCCGAACTCCATATTGAAGGTAATGAACCACCTCTTCCCTTAATACGACAATCCCTCCTCTTCCCATATGCTGCCTCAGTATCCTCCAATCTTCTCAATCCTGTTCACTATCTTTTCCTCCAACGACTAATCTCCCTACTAATCCTCGAACAATAATTATAAAATATTTTTCCCAATTATTCACTCCTTTACTTAAAGAGACTGACCTCTCTCTGACCTCCACGCTCCTTCTATTTTCAATGTGTAAAGTATCTCTATGGCTTCAAAGCATTCTTCAAGCTTTTAAATGCATCTCCCTACCCCACAAAAATATTGCAACATGAACTGAATCCCTCTCCTCCATTCAGACAATTGAGATAATTGTCCAAAACTTACACGACATCTATCAAACTATCGCTGATCAAGATATAACAGTCTCTATCATCTGGCTTCCATCTCCCATTGCTTTCTAGCTGATCCCAAGCAATTCCTCCTGGTCCTGATCCCAGTTCTTGGTCATCCACCCCTCTCCCATTGCTCGATATCTACTGAGAAACCTCGGAATGAGACTTTCACTAACTTGGGAGACTTCTATTTGAAATTTTCCCCGTATAATCCATAAAATATAACTGTTAATTAAATAAACGCAAACGGATGCTATCTTACTCAACCAAATTAAGATATAAAAGTAACGGTTTCAAAGCAATCGTCGGTATTAATTTTAATAATAACGTTGTTATGTCATATATACATATACACCATTTTGAATGGTTGATGAGGCTCTTCATCATAAACGAAAAAAAAAGTAGGAATGATCGTTTGTATTCAAGTGGAGTCGATTAACGTTAAAAGTATAGTAGAACACCGTAACGGTGGGCTTTTATTCATTGTAGAAGGTAGACTCCGTTTCACAGAAGAAGAACCCACTAGAGTCTAGCAGTTG
>CAJUYH010006233.1:0-20743 GCA_910591685.1 Galerucella tenella | reverse complement strand
ATTCAAACGACTTCAAGCTGCTCAGCTTATGTTAAACCCAAAGAAATGTCAGTTATTCCAAAACCGAGTCAACTATCTGGGTCATATTGTGAGTAACGAAGGAGTGGCGGTAGATCAAGAGAAAATTGCTTCCATTAAGCAATGGTCGCAACCAACCGACAAACATCAAGTCAGGAGTTTTCTTGGACTTTGCACATACTATCGAAGGTTCATAAGGAAGTTTGGAGATATTGCCAAGCCACTAACTCGACTCACAGAAGAAACAAGAGCTTTTCAATGGGATGAAGACTGTCAAACTGCTTTTGAAACCCTCAAGAGACATTTAACCACGGCACCGATACTAGGATATCCGTTACCAGAAGGAGACTTCATTCTTGACACTGATGCAAGCAACGTAGGTATTGGAGGAGTAATCTCACATATCTAAGGAGGCCAAGAAAGAGTGCTATGATATTTCAGTAAGGTCCTCTCCAAACCAGAACGGAACAACTGCGTCACGAGAAGAGAACTTTTGGCGGTAGTGAAGTCTGTGGAACACTACTATCAGTATCTCCATGGAAAGAAATTTTTAATTCGGACTGATCATGTAGCACTTAAGTGGTTGATGCAGTTCAAGAACCCCGAGGGCCAGATCGCTAGATGGATTGAACGACTCCAAGAATACGATTTCAATATTGAGCATCGGGCTGGTGTGAGTCACCGGCATGCCGACTCCCTGTCTAGACGACCGTGCCAACCAGACTGTACCCTCTGCAACAAAGTGGAATCTAAGGAAGCTGCAGTTTCAAGAACTACAATCAGCAATGAAGAATGGTCACCCACCAGTATTAGAGAAGATCAAGATAATGATCCACACCTGAAGATGATCCGGCAATGGAAGCAAGAAAACCGGCGACCTACCTGGCAAGAAGTGTCAAGATTTTCACCAACACTGAAGGTATATTGGGCTCAGTGGGACTTCCTTGTCCTAGAAGGAGGCCTGTTGAAACGACTCCTTGGAAACGATGCTGAACTAGGCATACCTGAGATAAGCCTCAGGAGAATACCAAGAAAAACAGACTGGGACAACTATAACACCTGTCTGAAAAGAAATCTAGCACATATCCAGAGAAAAGGAGGGGCTAAGCACCATCTCGACCTGGAAAATGAGCTAGAGGATCTGAACAGGGCAATAATCGAGGCGTTTGAATCGAGCTGCCCTCTTCAAAAACAACGAAGCAACAAAGATGTACCCTGGTGGAACAAACATCTGTCAGAACTAAGATCTCAAACCCGGGACCTTTTTAATAAAGCAAAAATCACCGGAGACTGGCAGAGATACACCGAGGTGAGAAACACCTACTACAAGGAAATTAGAAAAGCTAAAAGAAATAGCTTCAGAAAATTCTGTGAAGATATAAACACAACACCTGCTGCGGCAAGACTTTACAAAGTTATGGCGAAAAGTAGGGTCAACACAGATATGGCTTTGAGGAAGCCAGATGGTGAAAATACCAAAAATGAGGAGGAAAGAGTTCGACTCTTACTAGAAACTCATTTTCCAGGGAGTACCCCAAATAGGGGAGATAATCCTCTCGAAGGTCACAATAGGCCTTCAAGAGAAAGTATTACAATGGCCAAACACATTTGTAGTTACGATAGGTTGAAATGGGCCATGAACACCTTTTCACCTTTCAAGGCACCAGAAGCAGATGGAATTTTCCCAGCATTGCTCCAGAAAGGACAAGACGAAATTCTACCGCATCTGATTAGAATTAGTCGAAGCAGCTTAGAACTGGGTTATATACCTGAAGCATGGAGAAGGGCAATAGTAACCTTCATTCCAAAAACTGGAAAAAGGGACACAACAAACCCCAAATCCTTTAGACCAATTAGTCTAACATCGCTTGTACTCAAAACGATGGAAAAGGCTATTGATAACGATATTAGAACGGAAATCCTAGAGAGACTACCTCTCCACCCATGTCAGCATGCCTACCGGGCAGGCAGATCTACGGAGACTGCACTGGTACAACTGACGGAGGATATCCGAGGTGCTCTAGACAACCAAGAAATTGTAGTATGTGCATTTTTGGACATAGAAGGAGCTTTTGACAATACTCCACATGAGGCAGTCAGAAGAGCATTGAACAGAAGAGGTGTAGACAGCACAACATCCAAATGGATGTCGGAACTGCTCACCACAAGAATAGCAGAGACGAGGACGAGCAAAGACATTGTCTCCATCTGCACTACCAGAGGATGCCCACAGGGAGGAGTAGCATCCCCATTAATGTGGAGTCTGACGGTTGACGAACTCCTGTGTGGTTTGACGGATCTCGGTATATCCTGCCAAGGATATGCCGACGATATTGTCATAACAGCCAGGGGAAAATTCGAAAACACCCTTTGCGATATTGTACAAAAGGGTCTGAACTATACAAATAGATGGTGTAGGCAAGTGGGACTTAGCATAAACCCCACTAAAACCATCCTGATAGCCTTCACTAAGAAAAGAAAACTCAACCTCAAAACCATAAAACTTGATGGGAACGAGATTGAATGGAGACAAGAAGTCAAGTATCTATGTTAAACTTTAGACAGTAAACTCCTGTGGAACAAACACGAAAAGGAGATTACATACAAGGCAAAAATGGCTATAATGGTGTGCAGAAATCTGGCAGGAGCAAACTGGGGCTGTAACCCAAAAATCCTAAGCTGGATGTACACTGCCATAGTGAGACCAATCATCACTTATGGAGCCATTGCCTGGTGTAGTAGAACTAGTCTATTGACGACGAGAGAAAACCTCTCCAAAATTCAAAGACTAGCCTGTATATGCATTACAGGAGCAATGAGAACATGCCCAACGGCAGCCATGGAAGTGATTCTCAACCTCACCCCTTTACATATGGTGGTGGAAAGTGTTGCAG
Source organism: Galerucella tenella (assembly GCA_910591685.1). NCBI lineage: Eukaryota > Metazoa > Arthropoda > Insecta > Coleoptera > Chrysomelidae > Galerucella > Galerucella tenella. The sequence continues at coordinate 17,831 of CAJUYH010006233.1, read as the reverse complement.
AAAGAACAAGATACAGACTAAGTAGAGAGGGAATCATTAAAAAAAACACCTCCTCACTTCTTAGAAATCAGACAACCTGGGACATGCCACAAGACGGTATGATGAAAAAATATAACTTTTCAAAGAAATTCGTTACGGAAATGAGCAACAAGAAGGAATGGGATCCAAATACCATTACCAGACTTGGCAAGAATGCCATTCAATGGTACACAGACGACTCAAAAGCAATAGAAGGAACTCGGATAGGAGTGTTCGGGCCAGGAACCAAACACTCTGAAAGCTTGGGAAAAACCCCAAGTATCTTTCAAGAGGAAATCCACGCCATAAGAAAGTGCGCCCAGTACAATATTTATAAGGGATACAGAAGACAAATAATTATCATAATGTCGGATAGTCAAGCAGCCATTAAGGCACTGAGCTCTTGTGTAATCAGTTCCAAAATGGTGTGGGAATGTCTAAACAAACTCAATTAACTAGGCGAGAACAACATAGTCACCTTACTATGGATTCCAGGACACACTGGAATAGAAGGAAATGAAATAGCAGATGAACTAGCAAAGAGGGGGACTGAAATACCTTTCTGGGGGCCCGAACCCTTTTGCGGAATCAGCTCCAATGTAATATTGGAAGAAATAAGTAAAGCCGAGAAAAAGAGAAGATCTGACCATTGGAAAGATCTAGTAGGGCTTATACAATCAAAGACTCTTCTGGGTGACTACAACCTGTTGAGATCAAAAGAATGCATAAGTCAAAGTAAAACTGCGCTAAGAGTTTTGACAGGGATCCTAACGGGACATTGTCGCCTGAATGGGCACCTGAAAAGGCTCAAAATAGTGGAGGAAGAAGAATGCAGATTTTGTGGAATGGAAGAAGAAACCTCCATCCACATACTTTCCAACTGCACAGCACTCCAGAATCCTAGAGCACAGCACCTGGGAGATTACTGGATAGAAGAGGAACATTTGCCTAAGTTGAAGCCTGCAGACATCCTAAAATTCCTCCGGGAAATAGGACTAAAGGAACTACTAGTTTCTGGGACTCTCCTCAGAAACTGAGTAGAAGTAAGGGGGCACAATAGACCTTTTAGGTCTCAGTGAATATCACCCCAAAATCACACATACACATAGGGAAGACATTCGAGGAACACCTGAAGAATTTGCAAGACGTATTCAAACGACTTCAAGCTGCTCAGCTTATGTTAAACCCAAAGAAATTTCAGTTATTCCAAAACCGAGTCAACTATCTGGGTCATATTGTGAGTAACGAAGGAGTGGCGGTAGATCAAGAGAAAATTGCTTCCATTAAGCAATGGCCGCAACCAACCGACAAACATCAAGTCAGGAGTTTTCTTGGACTTTGCACATACTATCGAAGGTTCATAAGGAAGTTTGGAGATATTGCCAAGCCACTAACTCGACTCACAGAAGGAACAAGAGCTTTTCATTGGGATGAAGACTGTCAAACTGCTTTTGAAACCCTCAAGAGACATTTAACCACGGCACCGATACTCGGATATCCGTTACCAGAAGGAGACTTCATTCTTGACACTGATGCAAGCAACGTAGGAATTGGAGGAGTACTCTCACATATCTAAGGAGGCCAAGAAAGAGTGCTGGAATATTTCAGTAAGGTCCTCTCCAAACCAGAACGGAACAACTGCGTCACGAGAAGAGAACTTTTGGCGGTAGTGAAGTCTGTGGAACACTACTATCAGTATCTCCATGGAAAGAAATTTTTAATTCGGACTGATTATGCAGCACTTAAGTGGTTGATGCAGTTCAAGAACCCCGAAGGCCAGATCGCTAGATGGATTGAACGACTCCAAGAATACGATTTCAATATTGAGCATCGGGCTGGTGTGAGTCACCGGCATGCCGACTCCCTGTCTAGACGACCGTGCCAACCAGACTGTACCCTCTGCAACAAAGTGGAATCTAAGGAAGCTGCAGTTTCAAGAACTACAATCAGCAATGAAGAATGGTCACCCACCAGGATTAGAGAAGATCAAGATAATGATCCACACCTGAAGATGATCCGGCAATGGAAGCAAGAAAACCGGCGACCTACCTGGCAAGAAGTGTCAAGATTTTCACCAACACTGAAGGTATATTGGGCTCAGTGGGACTTCCTTGTCCTAGAAGGAGGCCTGTTGAAACGACTCCTTGAAAACGATGCTGGTTGAAAAAATAGACGACAAATAGTTATCCCGAGATCGAGAGTAGCTGAGGTACTGAGGAACTTACACGACAGTCCATCAGGAGGTCATCTGGGAGTGAAGAAAACCCTTCAGAGAGTCCGTGAAAGGTTTTATTGGATGAACAGCTCCGACGATGTGAAGGACTGTGAAGTGTACGAATTGTGCTACGAGTAATGGACCATATCGCAAGAGAAAGGCCCCCATGAAACAATACAATGTTGGAAGCCCATTCGGAAGGATTGCATTAGATATCGCAGGACCATTTCCGACGATAGAAAATGGTGGTAAATACATTCTGGTTGTGATGGATTATTTTACCAAATGGGTAGAAGTTTACGCCATTCCGAACCAAGAGGCCACAACGGTCGCGGATGTATTGGTAAAAGAATTCATTAGCCGATATGGAGTGCCCTTGGAAGTTCACAGCGATCAGGGAAGGAATTTCGAAAGCCATGTATTCCAGGAAATTTGTGAGAAGCTGGGAATGAAGAAGACCAGGACAACGGCGTTGCATCCACAGTCAGACGGAATGGTCGAAAGAATGAACAGCACCATAGGAAAATACCTGTCCAAAGTAGTTTCCAGCCACCAGAAAGATTGGGACCAGTACCTTTCCCTATTTGCATCGGCGTATCGATCTCCCATCAATGAGCCCACAGGTGAAACACCTGCGAAAATTCTATTTTGACGCGAAATGAGGCTTCCTTGTGACCTGGAATTTGGTTGTCGTCCTGGAGAAGATCTAGCGAGAGAAGACTACGTGATCCAGTTGAGAAAAAGGATGGACGATGTACACGAATTGGTTTGAACGAATATCCAAGTTGCCAGCGACAGAATGAAAAAACCGTACGATACGCAGGCTACCGAAGGCAGTTTCAAAGAAGGGGACAAAGTATGGTTACACAACCCGACGAGGAGAAAAGGCTTTTCTTCAAAACTACAAAAATCTTGGGAGGGTCCACACTTAATCAAGAAGAAGATCAACGATGTCATCTATCGCATAAGTAAGATCCCCAATGGAAAACTGAAAGTAGTCCACCAAAATCGACTAGCGTTATTCGAAGGAGACCATGACAAAGAAGAAGGAGTGAACCATATCCGGGAGGATCCTGACCCTGCCTTCGAAGAATTTATGGGCGCATATGGAGGTACCGGTAAAGCTAGATTTGGAGTTCCTACAGAGCAACAACAAGATTTTTTCACGCTCCCGGAAGACTATTCACTGGCACACAACATCCCAGCCAATACCAAAAATGCACGAGGTTTAGCGTTCGTCTTTCGAAAGAAGTTTGGACAATCAGAAAAACTCTCAGAACAGATTCGAACCCTTGGCAAGACACTGAAATTCAAATACAATTCACGACACATCTTCTATCTGGTAACAAAGAACGAATTTCAAGATCGATCCACCTACCGGAATGTGTGGGAAGCGCTACGAAGTCTTCGAGACCACGTGCTGGAATCCAACGTGAAGAAACTAGCGATGCCTAAGATAGAGAGCAGCCAGTTGGATTGGCGAGTCATTAGGAATATGGTGGAAGTGATCAACGAAGATACCGATGTCCACATTTTAATCTGCAGCTATTCCCCACGTAATCAGTATCCGATGAAGACAGTACCCTGTTATTTCCATACGACCGGAAAGTGTAGGAATGGATCCAGTTGCCGATTTAAACATCCAGTCCCGGCTACACAAGAGTTCCAGGAGGAACTTACTATCAAGGAGGGGGCAATGTTACGAACTCACTGATTCCGAAGCCGGTCCTGTCGCAAACTATGAATGCGACCTTTCTAGAAAGGTTCTTTCGCAGGTAATATCCAGACTGTTCTGGGAATGTACCAGGCCATACAATGTTTGATCGCGAAAGGTCTAGAGATTCGAGGGACTGACTATATATACGCGGGTTTTCGAGTGAATCGAGGAGTTGTTCGGTATACAGTGAGTAAACAGAAGTGAATATAAATAGTGTTGAAGATAAATTAGGACACAATTATTATACATACCGAGTGTAGATAAATTAATAGACATTAAGTAGTGTGTATATAAATCAAGTTTATTATAATGTGTAAGTGTTTCTTTAATAAATCAATAGTATTTAGCCATAGTGAGCGTATAATTTTATCCCACGTTAAAAACTGCTTAAATAAATAAGAAAAACATTACAATATATATTTACGTCTGAAGTGAATGGTAGTCTTTGCTGACTAGTTAGAAAGTAACTTCTGTAGAGATATTTTTAGGGAGGACAGCAGTAAAACGTATACGTGTACTCTTTTGAGTATTCAATCCATGCTTTCGAGTGAATTTTCACCCATCATCAGGGAAGCTACATAAAAATAATTGTTGAAACTATTATGAGATGTTTTTCCAATAATTTTTCTTACTCACAAACTTGTTAAGATTGTAGCGTAGATATGATGAAGTTCAAAACATTGATGGCCATCAGCAACACTGAAAACTATATCTATTTTTAAATAACACTGCATCACATTTTATTACTGCTTAAAACTGATTTTCCAATCACTTTGAAACACATTAAAATTCATTTTGTTCATTTGGGTTATCAAACCACGTGTTTGAAATCTCAACAGCACAATGACAGAAAATTTTCAGATTCAATTGTTATATGTTATTAAGCCAGTTGGCCTGTACATATGAGAGCAATTAATTTTTGATTTGAATTATATTTTTAATGATAATATATTCACTTGAATTGAAGATTCAATAAATTATGTATTTTTTTGTGAAGATTTTGATGTTATCTTTAGTCAGAGTATAGCAAGGAAGACATGGAGCTCTCTGAAGCACCACAATCCCAACACTGTGCCCATCGCAACCATTTAACTAATGAGATCAATGGCTACGAATGTCCATAGTGCAAGACCATGAGGAACATTCAGCTAATGAGACTGAGAGTCCCATAATTTTCCAGAGAGGTCCATGTCCCCATTTTTACCTCTTTCCTGAGCATCCAATGGTATTTAATGAGCAAAAATATCACTTAGATGTTTAGTATCAATTCTGTAGTTTATGTTATTTGGATTTTTTTCATGTGTACCATTTCTAGGAATTTTTTTTTTATTTAATAAGTTCTGTATCCAATACCTTGACAGATAGTTTATCAGATGACCTGTTTTATTGACATGTTCCGCCAGAGCACATCTTTCAGGATGTAATATACAGTCACTTTTGTGACTTGTGATTATATCTTTCATATATCTTGAGGTTTGGCCAATATATTTGGCATTGCAGTTTGAGCAGTCTATGCTGTAGATCACATCTGACTCCAGTTTATCTGGAATTTTGTCTTTTATTTAAAAAAAAAATTCCTACGGTGAGAGCAGATTTGAATGCAATTTTTATGTTAAATGTATTACGAAAAAGATGGTTGGAGCATCTTGCTATGTCTCTATGCAACGGTGAAGTGATATATTGAGTTAATTGAGTGTTAGGTTTATTTTAAGTTTCATTGTTGACTGGAGACAAAGTATTCACTCCATCTGATGTGTTCATTGTATCGGTAATTGGATATGTCTTGGAAATAATCTTTTTAAGAAGTGGTTCTGGATATATAAGTTGTCTTTAAAAAGGTGAAAAAGGATTTTTTTTTGTTTTTTTGATGGAATGATATATCACTTATGGCTCAGTTTTTTTTTTCATTTGCTTTACTAAGTTTATTTTCATATTGTGATTGTGGTATGATCAATAGTTGATATATCTACCAGAGCTAATAGGTTTTCTATACAAATCTTTCATGATGTTGTTGTTTTGTCCTATAACCGAAGTGTCTAAGAAAGGAATGGAATGATTTTGGTTTTTAGCTTCTAGGGTAAATTGTATGTGTGGATTGAAATAATTGAAAAAAATATAATAGCTCTTCCAGATCAGTGCCTGGTGCTGCTAATATGATATCGTCCACGTATGTTTTAATGAAGTGGAGTTTGAAAGGAAGAACTTGGATAACAAAGTCCAACACCATATCTGTCAGATTCTGTTCATTAAAGCCTCCATCAGGACTTTCAATTTTTTACAATTCAATGAACAGAATCATTGAATAAAAATGGAACGACTCCTACTACCAGAACGTTTTGATGCGGATCCAAATGTACCTACTAGCTCTCAACAATGGAAGCATCGGTTTCAAACTTTTGAAAATTTCCTGGAGTCAGCAGATATTTCGAAGGAAAAGAAAGAAGCAGATGCTCTTAAGCTCCAATTACTAGCCAACCACGTTTCGTCGGCAGTTTTTGAGTTCATATTTGAATGTACCACTTATGATTCCGCCATCAAAACCCTAAAAGGTTTGTTTGTGAAAAAAGGTAAATGAAGTATATGCTAGACACATCCTTTCAAGTCGAAAACAACGATCAGGTGAGAATATTCCTCAATATTCGCAAATACTGAGATCCCTAAGTAAAGATTGCATTTTTAAAAGTGTCACAGCTGACGTTTACGAAGATGAATTTATTTGAGACTCCTTTATAACCGGATCAATTTCGACACAAATTAGGCAACGACTTTCAGAAATCTGTTCTCTAACTCTGCAAGAAGCTGTAGATAGAACAAAGGCTTTAGAATCTGCCGAAGTACATGCGATGTCCTATACAAACAACCTTCCACCAACTATTAATAACATTACGTGCCCTCAAGAACAAGTTAATGACTCTGAATCTCATCGTACTTTCTCTGTAGCTCCAAAATCAGCTAGATGCTTCTTTTGCGAACGGAATCGACATAATAGAGACAAATGCCCTGCGAGAAATTCAAATTGTTCTTTTTGTAATAAATTAGGCCACTGGGCTTCTGTGTGTAATTCATCGAAAGAAAATACTAGTATGAAGCAATCTGCATCTACTTTTCTGTTAGCTGCTCCTCATCCTGGCTTAATTACGTCTACTATACAGATAATGATTAATAATTCTCCCATGGATGCTCTAGTAGATACTGGTAGCTCGGAAAGTTTTATTCCTTTAAAAGTTCTTCAAAATCAAAAACGAAATCTTACTATATTTCTTTTCGAAGGTACTGTAGCTATGACTTCTACGTCTTTATCATCGAAAATTTTGGGGTACTGTATAGTTAACTTGAAAATATTTGAATATACCTATGATGACTTTAAAATATTGATTTTAGAACATTTATGCCTTGATGTAATTATAGGGCACGACATTTTAAAACAACACTCTCGATTAGAATTTCAATTTGACGGAAACAAACCTCCTATCCGTATTTGCAGTCTCGCTGCATCTAACGTATGCGAAGCTAGTCTTTTTGATAATTTGTCATTTGATTGTCATCCAATTGCTGTGAAGTCGCGAAGATATTCACCGAATGATTTAAGGTTCATTAAGGTAGAGGTTCAAAATTTGCTTAGAGAAGGCATTATTGAAGAAAGTAAATCACCTTGGAGAGCCCAAGTGTTAGTAACGTCTCACGAAAATTATAAAAAGAGAATGGTTGTAGACTATTCTCGAACCATTAATATGTTTACTATCCTTGATGCCTTCCCGTTACCTCGTGTGGACGACATAATACAAAGTATATCTAAGTTCAATATTTATAGTACGATCGATCTGAAAAGTGCCTACTATGAAATACCGATCAAACAATCTAATAAACCTTACACTGCTTTTGAAGCTTGTGGTAGATTGTATGAATTTCGTAGAATTCCTTTTGGAGTGTTACTAATGGCGTGATGAGTTTCCAACGCATGATTAACTCAATTATCATTAACGAAAATCTTAACGGTACTTTCGCGTATCTTGATGATAATACTGTTTGTGGTAAAACAAAGGAAGAACATGTCGAAAATTTGCAAAGATTTCTTTTCGTCGCCAACAAGTATAACCTGACGATAAATAATGAAAAATCAAGGTTTTCTCAAACCGAAATGAACCGATAACGGCCCTTACTAAATCTTCCGGAGCCTAACAGTCTTCCTCCATTACGAAGAGCTTTAGGTTTATTTGCCCACTATTCTCAATGGATATCCAATTTTTCTGAAAAGATTTATCCATTCGCACATTCCACTGAGATTCCGTTAACACAAGAAGCTTCGGAAACATTCAAACTTCTCAAGACAGACCTATCATCAGCAGTTCTTATGACTATAAATGACAATGAAACGCTTGTAGTAGAAACAGATGCTTCGAATTTTGCGATAGCTGCCACGCTGTCCCAATATGGCAGACCTGTAGCATTTTTTCCGAGAACGCTATCTGATAGTCAAAAGAGACACTCATCTGTAGAAAAAAAAGCCTACGCTATAGTCGAAGCTCTACGTAAATGGAGACATTTATTATTAGGAAGACATCTCGAACTATTCACCGATCAAAGATCAGTTTCCTTCATGTTTGACAGTAAATGTTATGGCAAGATAAAAAAGGACAAAATATTAAGATGGCGCCTTGAATTAACTCCATTCAAATACGAAATAATTTATCGTCCGGGGTCATTGAATAAAGCTGCTGACGCGATTTCTCGGGTTTGTTCCTCGTTCCATGGTAAAATTGATGTAGTTCAACTACATCAGATACTGTTACACTCCGGTATCACGCGCATGTATCATTGGGTACGAACTAAAAATTTACCTGTAACTTCAAATTAAATCCGGGAGATGACAGCATCTTGTCAAATTTGTTTGGAACTGAAGCCGCGCTATGCAAAATTTGAAGGTACCTTAATCAAAGCTACTGCACCGTTCGAAAGGTTAAATATGGATTCTTCCAACAGCTACTGGAAAAACCTATTAATTAACAATCGTAGATGAATTTTCCAGATTTCCTTTCGCTTTTCCTTGCATTAACACTTCTTCGAGTGAAATCATCAAACATTTAAAATCCCTTTTTTGTCTCTTTGGAAGATCATCCTACATACACTCTAATAATGGCACGGGCTTCACTTTTCAAGAGTTAAAATAATGGTATTGCTACCAGTAGATCTACGCCATACAATCCATGCGGAAATAGACAGGTAGAGCGCTATAATGGAATCATTTGGAAAACCATCAATCTGGCAATTAGATCTCGTGGACTGAAGTTGAGTCAGTGGGAAGTGGTACTGCCAGAATCATTTCATTGTATACGTTCTCTATTATGTACTGCCATCAATACGACTCCCCACGAAAGAATGTTTTTCCATGCACGACCTCGCCCAATGGAATTTCTCTGCCTACGTGGCTAACCTCTCCTGGGCCTGTTTTGCTTCGTCGATTCAATCGTACCAACAAATATGAACCTTTAGTAGAAGAAGTGAATCTAATTGATGCAAACTCTCAATATGCAAGAGTCCAATTATCTGACGGTCGTGAAACTTCTGTATCACTTAGACACTTAGCTCCATCCACCTCCAAAATTGACTGTCAACATTCAACGTCAGAAGAGATTATTGCAACAGGAATACTTTCTTCTCCACCTATCCTGCATCAACATCCTTCAGAACCCGTTGTCTGACCTAAGAAAATCGTCTCGGGCTAAGAAAGTTCCTTCTCGTTTGGAATATTAATTATACTTTGTAAGGCTCGGATGAATGTAGTATAGTTTATAGTCTAAGCTTTAGTTTGTATGTATTAGGATTAGTCATGTATGTTTTGAACTGTCAATGTCTGTCAGATTCTGTTTATTAAAGCCTTCTAGGTCTTCTGATTCATAATAATATTCATTACATAATTGGCTATTATTGGTGAAATTTGACTGCCCTTTGGTGTTTTAAAGGTTTGTTTATAAAATTTAGTGTTAAAAATGAACAAATTATTACTTCTAGTTGGGGATGAATGTATCCGGTCAAAAGCCTTGGCAAAATCAAGATAGCTACAATTTTGACGAAAATTGGAAATACATTTTCAAATACCCTGTATACCAAATTCCAACCTCAAATTGTTGTGATGTGAAAAAGAAGCACATTTCAATTTTGGAGTGAAGATTAGGTTGTTTAAGTTATGAAATCAAACAATTTTATTTCGTTAAATCTACATTGTATTTAAACATAAAGTGACGCGTTTCGCTAACACAGTAGCTTTATCAAACGAATTTTCATCATTAACTTCAACAGACCCACCAAGCTCCTAAGGGTGCCCACAATTTTTATCATTAACATCAACAGACCTACCGAACTTTATCATAGGTACCAATCACCCTATTTGGAAAATAATTTCAAATTTCTTTCAAACCATCATTCAATCCAAACACCACCTCTTATGCCCTCTTCTCAGTGAAAATGAATGAAAATCTATAATTATTCATTATAAACATAGTTGAGCGCATTCAATTCACATACCATACTGAGGCTCTTCTTGGTACATCGGGTATCTGCCATAGACTGTCAGGATCTACTGCAGGCTAAACAGGGAATTAAATTAAATATTAAAAATTTAACCAAATATTGAATAGAAGTACCAGACAACCGTCTAGACACTGACAATGCTTATTACAAATATTTAAAGCAATCGAAATAATTCTCTATCACGAGCCAATGACACGTCCGATCAATTAGTTAATAAGTACAATACTCAATACAACCATACAAATAAATTAATATTTTTTTTCTGTGCAAATTTGTATCTAACAATAATATTGTTTTCAGGTGGGAGTTTCTAGAGCAGTTTCAGCTTTCCGTACAGTTTTAGACACGACCAGTATTGAACAGCTGAATAGAGTTGGTATGAATCCAGAGCATCATAAACACGTGGATACTGTCAAAATTTTGGCACGGAAAAAGAGGTACCGAGTATCCAAAATACTGGCAGATATAACAAAAAATAGGAATATGGGAATTAACGTTGCAAAGAAGCTATTTCCGAAGAAGCAAATGAAAAACGGCCATGTCTCAACACCAACAGTGGTGAGAAGCAGTGAAAAAAATCTTATAATTTCTCAGCTCGCGTGGTCTAAATAATTTGTATCTCAATCATTAAAATACATGCTTAGTGATAAACCATTGAACAATATTTCATAAAATGAGAAACAAACCATTTATCACAAGGGATGTTTAATGGGGCAATAAAAAAAAATTCAAATTCACTTTACTATTTTTGGAGCTGTGCACAAGAGTATACTAGAGTATCAAAAACCATGGAATAATTATGTATTGTGACAGAAATAATTTGTGGTTCCCTCTACTTTTTGTGTTGGGTGTCTAATCGAAATCACTAGAATTCTCTTATTAAAACCTTTCTACCTAAGCTCATTGTTCTACCCCTACAGGTACGAAGCAAGCACGTATGGGCGTATGGACTTGTCAACTGCATACTATAACTATCCAATTCTTCTAAATATTAACCAGCTAACTCACTCAACCAAACTGTTTTTTGAAACATCAAATAAAAAACAAAACTCTCACTTAGGTAGATTAATAACTTGAAAATAATATATTATAACGTTGAAGGTTGTTAAATAGTGACACAACAATAATTTAACTAATGGAAATTTCATGAAATCAGTTAGTTACGTTAAACTCAAACTTTGCAAACTCGAATCTTGAACAGGAGAAACTAAGAGTTGTAAAAGTAACGAAAAAAAAAACGCACCCCTATGTATTTTGTTACTATAACAATTAGTACTCGTTAAAAAAAAAAAATGAAACCCCCAACTCCTTCGCCAAAAAATAAATCTATTTTACAATCCTTCTATTTATCCCAGGTTACTGTCGAAGAGATTAACGAAATTATAGATGGCTTAAAAAATAAAAAAGCACCAGGAATAGATGGACTAACAACGGAAATAGTAAAAAATATAAAACATTAAATTATACTTCCTTTAGTTAGCCTTATAAATTTTATTTTTGAAACTGGGGAATGCCCAAATCATTTTAAAGTCGCAATTATATTACCCATCTACAAAAAAGGTAATAAAAATAATGTGTCCAACTATAGACCAATCTCATTATTAACTACTTTTACTAAAATTTTCGAGAAGGCTTTAAAAATACGTTCAAATACTTTTTTTAATAAACATAAATTAATATCAACTTGCCAATATGGTTTCCAAGAAGACTTATCTACAAATTATGCAATTGCCAAATTAACTAAAACCATCTACAAACTCGTTGATGATAGAAAACCAACAGCCTGTGTATTCCTGGATCTCGCAAAGGCATTTGACACTGTTTCTCACAAACAGTTGATTGATGCTTTGGGAGACTCCGGAGTACGAGGAACATCACTTGATCTGATGATTAGTTACCTAAATAATAGACAACAAATAGTGAAAGTAAATGATGTCTTCAGTGAATATAAAACACTTAATTACGGAGTGCCACAAGGCACTGTTCTGGGTCCTTTATTGTTTAGTGTTTACATTAACGGCCTTTTTAGTATTAAAAGTGAAGGTAACATGATTAGCTTCGCTAATGACACCGCCATTATTTACACTGCTGAAAATTGGGAGGATTTAAAAACAAAAACAGAAAAAGATCTACGTAAAATTATTGACTGGTTCAACCATAAAAAATTAACTGTTAACTTTGAGAAAACACATTTTGTTCCCTTTTGTAGTTATATATCTTCTTTACAGCACTACAAAGAAATACGAGTACAAAACGATGAAAACGCAATTATCAAGTCAGTGAACGAAATCAAATATTTAGGCATAAAACTAGATTCACACCTCAAGTGGAATGCACATGTTGAAGATATTGCTAGATGTTTAAGACATCTCCTTGCAAAATTTAGATATCTTAAAACATGTTTAGATATTCCTTATTTGAAAATAATTAACCATTCACTTGTACAGTCGAGACTAAACTATGGTATACTCGGATGAGGCGGAATTCTTCAAATTCACCTGAAAAAGATTGATGTTCTACAAAAAAAGATCTTAAAAATTATTTTAAATAAAAATTGGACTTACCCTTCAGATTCCCTGTTTAACGAAAGTAAAATTATGGATATTAGACAGTTATATACATACTCTGTCTTAATATTTATCTACAAAAACCGCAATATCCTAAAAAGCATTGAACACAACTATTCTACCCGATATACAACAAATAATCATGACTAGTAAAAAATCTGTGGGCCAAAGATATGTTACATATCTGTCTGGAAGAATATATAACTCTTTACCAAATATGTATAAGGTTTATTTAACAACCATAAAATGATAAAAAATATTCTTAAAAAGTATCTATTGAATTGTGATAGGAGAGATATACATGAACTAATTGAAAATAAAACAATTTCAAGTTAAACGTAATCTACCATTTCTACCATTATTTAAATTAGATCGATATTTCATGTGTTCACATTATTTTCTTTTTTTCTTTTTATTATTAAATGGTCTTATTGGTTAAATTCACTATTATTAAAATATGTATTTAGGAGGTTCTATTGTCTTTTGATATTTTTCCTTTTAATATGTATTATATTTGTTGAAAGATATAAAATCGTGCACGACCACATCTGGTTTTAGCGAGCATGTACGACAAATGTTTGTTTGTTCTTTCTAAAATAGTGAATAAAGATTATTATTATTATTATTATTATTATTATTATTATTATTATTATTATCATTATCAAGTATGCACTTGCTCAGCACTTGCTGGTAATGTTCACCTATCCCGAGCGTGTGTAAACGCAAATGGGATTAGGCTCGGAAGTTACATATTTAGAAATTTACGGACAGTGTGACAGGTATTTAGAATGGCAGCCTTCTGCAGATCGATGTATGTATTTTTGTGAAGGCCTAGTTTGGTAAGGCTGTCTTGTAGAGTTTTGGGAATCAGTCCCGTAGATGAAACGATGATCGGTACCACCTCTATTTTCTCTGCATGCCACATCTGTCTTACCTCAATTGCAAGATCGGTGTATTTTGCAATTTTCTCGTTGTATTTATCCAGAATATTGTTATTATTGGGTACAGCAACATCCACCAGATAAACCGAGTTAGCTTTTTTATCCACAACCACAATATCAGGCCGGTTATTCGTCACCCGTCTATCGGTGATAATTGACCTATCGTAGTATAGTCTAAAATCAGCATTCTCTAGCACCGAATTCGGATGGTACTTGTAATATGGGGTGTAGGTGTTCACTAATCCAAATTTGTTGGCCAACTTCTGATGGATGATGTTGAAAAGTTGATTGTGCCTACGTAGGTAATCAATGTTAGCTAAGGCTGAACATCCCGACGTAATGTGTTGTATCGTCTCTGTTGTTTGTTGGCACCTTCTGCACTTGTCCGTAGCGATGTTTGGATCTTTCATGACAAATTTCTTGTAATTGTTGGTATGAATTACTTGGTCTTGAATTGCCATCATAAATCCTTCTGTTTCTGGAAATAATGTTCCATCAGATAGCCACTTATTTGATGCTTCCTTGTCGATATGAGGTTGATTGAGGTCGTGATGATGTCGACCATGAAGCGCTTTCTGGGCCCACTCCACCTGTTTGTCAGAATCTGTAACGATTCCAAGTCTCATATCAGGGCTTACAAGATTTAAGGGGGAGTAGTTTTTATCTGCTTTTGCGACCATCTCATGCAATTCAGATGTTTCAGCCTTGGCAATGAAGAATTCTTGTAGTCTGGATATTTGTTTGTTATGTAAATTAACTATGTCCACTAGACCTCTCCCTCCCTCTCTTCTTGGTAATGTTGTCCTGATAACTGATGATGTCGGATGGTGACATTTGTGTTTGGTCATCATGGTACGGGTTGTTTTTTGAATATCCTCCAGCTCTGTCTTTGTCCACTTCAGAATTCCAAATGAGTATGTCAGGATCGGTATGGCGTAGGTGTTAATTGCTTTTGCTAGATTTCCTGCGTTCAACTGGGATTTCAATGAAGTAGTTACCCTTTGAGTGAACTGGCTCCTGATTTTGATTTTTGCTTGCTTTTGGTCTAATAGCTTAGCTTGCTGAAATCCTAGATATTTGTAGGTCTCGCCATTTTGCATGGCAGTTATAATATTCCCATTGGGTAGTAACACATCTCCGTTAACGATTTTACCCTTCTCGATATTTAAGGTTTTGCACTTGTCTAATCCAAATCCCATTTGTATATCACTGGAGAATTTTTCAGTGATATTGAGTAAATGTTGAATTTGACGCTGGTTGGATGCGTATATTTTGATGTCATCCATATATAGAAGGTGGGAAACAGTGCAGCTAGTGTTCCTGTTCGCTTTAAGTTTATAGCCGTAATCCGTATCGTTGAGTAGATTGGAGAGTGGGTTCATTGCCAAACAGAACCAAAGTGGACTAAGGGAGTCACCTTGGAAGATCCCCCTACGGATGGAAATTTCATCAGTTTGGAGGTATTGGCCATTTATTTGTAAATGAAGGTTCGTTCGCCAGTGCTTCATCGATGATTCTAGAAAAGTAACAATCGTGGGATGTACTTTGTAAATTTGCAGAACTTTAACAAGCCAGGAATGTGGAACGCTATCAAATGCTTTCCTGTAATCTACGAAAGCCGTGTGGATGTTGCGCTTTTCCTTTTGCGCCTGTTTCAGTATAACTGAATCAATGATAAGTTGTTCTTTGCAGCCTTGGTGATCTCGTCTGCATCCTTTCTGTTCTTCTGACAGGATGTTGTTTTGGTCCACATGTCTGTAAATACGGTTAGTGATGCAAGCCGTTAATATTTTATATATAGTTGGTAGGCAGGTTATGGGCCTATACTGCGAAGGATCGTGAGTTTGATGTGTTTTGGGAAGCAAGTGGGTCGAGCCCAGTGTCAGAAATGGTGGTGTATCTTCTGGATGTTGCAAAATATGTGAGAATGATGTTGCCATTGCTTCATGTAGACTGTCAAACTTCTTATACCAAAAGTTTTGGACATGGTCAACTCCTGGTGTCTTCCAATTACTGGTACTCTTTATAGCTTCGGTTACCTCGCTTGTTGTCAAGTCAACGAAAGATATCGGTTCAATATTGATTTTTTCCTCCTCAGTTCTTATCCAGTCAGCATTGGATTTATGTTCGACAGGCTTCGACCATAATGAAGACCAGTATTCCGTCAGCTCATCTTTATTTGGAGGACTTTGGTTCTGATTGTTTACTGTACCGCTCAATTGCCTGTAAAATAACTTCTGATTGTTATTGAATAAGTAATTTTGTTGTTTCCTTTTCGTGCACTTGACATATCGAGATAAACGTTTGGATTTTGCCTTCAACTTTTGCCTGAGTGAATCCATATATTCAAATACATGTTGTTCATGTTGTGGGTGACCTGTATAAGTTTTGATTTTTCCATAGATCTTTCTCACTCTGTTTGTTAATCGCCTTGACGGTTTCAAGTTGTTCTTAAACTCTGTCAACTGCCCCAATTCCCTCCTGATGTCATCAATGGAACTTTCGAGCCTGCGTTGCCACCAGGGCTTGAGCTGTTTGTAGTCCTTACTCTGATTGTTTCCAGGGAGTTGGATTCGTTGATTATGAATTCGAAGCACTGCCACCGCTCCACAATAGATGAGAGTGTGAAGTTGTTCAAGTGCTTTGCAGTCTTTGGCATGGTCCTGCAATATTAAGTTCACTGCTGCTATTATGCTGTTGGTGCTCTTATTTGTTCGCAGCTTGGGTAGTTTGGGCCGGTGTATTGGGTTGGTGCCATTAAATTCCGCTAGTGCTTTACAAAGCTCTGTATTAAAGTCATTATCAGGTGTTTTGTCGCAATCAATGTTTGTTTTCTCAACGCCATTGTTATCTTCTTGTGCATTCTCCGGTTCATGTGTATCATGATCGGTGATTATGTCATTCTCCTCATTTTGTAGGTCAAGAAGGACTTCTCCTCGAATTTGTTGCAACGTCGGATCGGGTAGTAGATTGTTTTTCACAATACTTCGACGCTGGTCAGCAATACGTTGTTCCGTGAGATGCTGGAATTCTGGGAAATGTTCTATGAATGCACAGTGGAGGGCGTATCTGTATGTTGTCATATCAGTTTCCATCTTGGTGATTTTGAAGTAGGAGCGCATAATGAAAGAGTTCACCTCAATAGTCCACTTCATGCGCTTCCTGGGCTTTCCGGCTTTTGTGGTCGTGGATGTGCCGACTTGCGTCACTCCAGAAACAGCAGAAGCCGGTGGATGAGGATTGATGTTGTTTTCCTCATGAGTGTGGGTCACAGTAGCCCTACTCGGTGTCACGCTGCGCCTACCGCTAACCGAGGAAGAAGTTGATTCATCATTTTTCGAACAAGCCCTTCTAGCACCAGCTTGAACGCGACAAGAGTTTAAGGTGCTGCAATGTCGATTCACCTGCCGATTCCTGAGATTTAAAGTCCCGGAATTTACAATCGAATTATTGCTCCCCCCAGAATCCGTGGAGCAGACAGCCGATGTACTAGGTACACTAGCAGTGTGGGATTCTGAGCATTTCGCTCTACCCACCTGGGGTAATCTAGTTTTACAATTCGACATCGTGATTGTTGCATTTTAGACCTACTGCCAGGTGATGATTCAGCCGCTCCTTCCATGGAGAACAGACGCTGTCGGAGTACCGCTCCTTACATGGAGTCCGTCGTGTCCTGAAACTTACTGGTTTTGGTTCGCTCCGAGGTATTTAATTTCCCCGATACCTTTTATATCTAAAAGGCCTTCCCCTATCCACCACCTGGGGAAGCGCCCGATAGGGGACCAGCACCCCCACGGGATTATTATTATTATTATTATTATTATTATTATTATTATTATTATTAT